>OZ007576.1:56355003-56450003 GCA_963931925.1 Onchidella celtica
GGTCCTTTGAGATCAGCTATTTTTAGCCAAAATATGTTAGGCCTATTATAGCACACCGAACAGTTCATTTCTGAATCATGTCACGTGACCCCCTCACTGTCCCCCTTCCCCCCCCCCCCCCCCAACCCCGTCTCCCTGAAGGATACCCATTTGGATACATATTTGGAATATTTTCTCAACGTTTTCAGTATAATTGTTTATGATAAATATTTATATCTTTGCATTTATTTCACTATGTTTAGATTAGGTGGTCTACTCCTTGACGTATGAGGATTAATACATTATTTGGATGTTTCATTTCCTCGTGAAGTCTTGGATGAATCCATGGGAGCTAACCCAGTGTTTGCTTCCAAACCTGCCCTGTGAGTGCCGTCAATGACTAGGGTATGGCAGTTCTTCATCCTCTCAGATTCTTTAGTCTTGTGGCCTGTTGATCCGCAGTCAAGATAAATACTTGGTAAAGTGTTATGACATCTGCACTGCGATCTCAACCGATCTGTAAATTCAATAGAATTTTTGTCTCAAAACCTAAAAAATTTAACACATAATAATAATGTATGGTATTTGTTTCTGCTCGATGACCATTATCGTGGCATCGTAGTTTGTTTTAGTTGAAGCTTGTTTCGTATCAGGAGGGTTAACAAATAGGGAAAAATGATGTCACAACTCCTTCATGGTAATCTTCTTTTTTTTGTTTTTTTTTTCAATCTATGACTTTCAAATTTTCCTTGGTGTCGGTTCAAGATCTGATCGAAGATATATTCAATCGAATATTTTTTTCTGATTTACACATTCTTACACAGGTTGTATTCGGGTTCAGATTTATCAGTCTGACTGCTACTCCATGGTCCAATATTCGAGTCCTCGTTTGATCAGTCGATCTATTGAAGGAACAGCCCTGAATGTTCAAGTGCTGGAACAGCCCTGGTTGGATCTGGCACGAGCTAAATTCTCCTTGGTATTGGGGCCAAAACTGATAAATAGCAGAGTTAATGCTTGTATGACCAGTTACGTCTTAGTCCTGTCTGCCCTTTTTATACTTTGTGTTGACGTTCGTGTCACGCTGTGTGACCTGGTTTTACGAAATGAATACAAAGTTGCCTTAAACAGGTCAGCCAGAAAGTCAAACACAAAGGACAAGTATGAAGCCTTTCACAATGTGTACTTTTGTTTTTCTTTCACCTGCCTCCAGGAGATTATTTCCTACAAATCATTCAATTTTTAGTCAAGATATCTGCCATCTGGTCTGACAACTCACACAGAATTGCACTGAATTTTCAAACATAGTTTAAAAATGCAGAACACGGAGTTTTATAGATAGACCAGAGCGGGAAGTAGGTCAAGTCACTGTGCACCCCATGCTGCTCTGAGGGGAGAGGAAAGGAGGGTAATGTTTCCACTAAAACCTCCTTGTTGTAGACTATTTGTGTGGACTATTTGTGTGGACTGGAATTAAAATTCGCCTGCCCTCCATTTGTTTGCAATGGCGCAGCGCAAGGTGGTCACACGAGTTGCCGCCATCTTTTATTGTTCTGTGTTAGCAGAATGGGGTATTAACCCCCCCCCCCCCCAATACATTGAGATTATCAATACGGCGTAGTCGCTCATGCAATAATTTATACCCATTTGTCGAACTTGTGCACTCTTCTGTATTTGAGATATTTGTTCTTACTTAACATTAAGTCAAGCCACCAAAAAGCTGCACCGTACATGACGTTTTCAGTGCATTTCCATTTGTGTCCTTTAGTTATACCATTTTATTATTATTATTATTACTGTTATTATTATTATTACTACTATCATCGTCATTATCATATCAATCTTCTTATCTTATTATTAAAAAAAATAGTGGTGGGAGTAATTCATTGTGGTGCAATTTTGCCCCATTTTTTGCCCGACTCTACAGCCTAAATGACAGTTTTAAAAATTATCAAATTAATTTTCTTAAGTGTCAACTAATCCAGGCCAATCGCTTTTGTATCGACCGATTGTGTTGATTCAAGTTTCAGGTATTTTGAAATAAAAGTTGTAAAAATGTAAAATACAATGATCTTTGTTTTGGCTCCCTGTAGTAAGCCAACCCCACCGGGAACGGTGTATTAATACACGTTCAGTTCGGTGCGCTCAATTTCCCTGCCAGAAATGAGTGCGTAGTGCTCTGGTGTGTATGAAATCTGTAGTAAGACTGCAGAATATGGGAAGCTTTCTAGACCAAAAAGAGAGTCAGATGGAACGTTGGCTTCACAGGTTTATCCCGGATAATGCCGGGAACTTCATCTAGTTAAAAAAAAATAATGGTGGGAGTAATTCATTGTGGTGCAATTTTGCCCCCTCTTTTTGCCCGACTCTACAGCCTAAATGACAGTTTTAAAAATTATCAAATTAATTTTCTTAAGTGTCAACTAATCCAGGCCAATCGCTTTTGTATCGACCGATTGTGTTGATTCAAGTTTCAGGTATTTTGAAACAGTAGTTGTAAAAATGTAAAATACAATGATCTTTGTTTTGGCTCCCTGTAGTAAGCCCACCGAACCGAATTGAACGCGTTGAATACATTGAATTGAATACATCGTTCCCGCAGTTTCTCTACCAAGAAAGAGTGCATAGTGCTCTGGTGCGAAGAAATCTGTATTGAATCTGAAGAATATGGGAAGTTTGAGAGACCAAAAAACAACTAAAAAAGAGAGAGCGAGATAGAAGAGTGGGTTCACAGGTTTATCCCGGATACTATCCCGGATAATGCCGGGAACTTCATCTAGTATAAGAAAAAAAACAACAACAAAAAACAAAACCGAAGCTCAGAGTTTTCTGTACGAGTTTCCATCGTGTTCTGTCTGTCTGTCTGTCTGTCTGTCTGTCTGTCTGTCTGTCTGTCTGTCTGTCTGTCTGTCTGTCTGTCTGTCTGTCTGTCTGTCTGTCTGTCTGTCTGTCTGTCTGTCTGTCTGTCTGTCTGTCTGTCTGTCTGTCTGTCTGTCTGTCTGTCTTTCTGTCTGTTTGTCTGTCTGTCTGTCTGTCTGTCTGTCTGTCTGTCTGTCTGTCTGTCTGTCTGTCTGTCTGTCTTTCTGTCTGTCTGTCTGTCTGTCTGTCTGTCTGTCTGTCTGTCTGTCTGTCTGTCTGTCTGTCTGTCTGTCTGTCTGTCTGTCTGTCTGTCTGTCTGTCTGTCTGTCTTTATGAACTCAGTTTACGCCGAATTTAATCATAGACTAAAGCATAATCTATTGCCAGGACCGTGTTACCGGTCTATCCCGGGACAGACCTGTCTATCAACAGGGCATCTGGTCTAGATCAGTTTTTCTCCTTCTAATATTGATCGGCTGCCATTGCCTGCCACATCAGAACCCCCAGTTCCAGACAGCTCCTCTGACAAATGAAAGCTTTGCTGGAATCTCTTCAACTTTGTATTCTGCACAATTTTCTCTCCACGTACATACTTTTCTTGTTGTTGTTGTTCTGTTCTGTGACTGGGAACATGAAACATGACAACCTGGGACATGGCTTGGATGAAATCTGCCTGACTGTTCTATCAGGTTTCATTCAACAGAGACAATCTACAGGTTTTCTATAACACACTGACTGGGGCAACATTTATTCTGTGCCCCCCCCCCCTTCACACACACACAAACCAATTAAGAAAACACACATACAAAAAGACACACCCACGCACACATACACAGAAAAGCTGTGGCCTGACAGTATGGCTGGCCGCTCTATCCTGTTGCTCAGCACCCAGCCTCTCAACCCAGGCAACATCTCCTGTGATGACGTGTAGCTAACTCTGCCGCTGGCGGGTCAGGCTGTGCTGGTGTCTGGGACAGGGAAATTGGAAACGATATCTAATTATTTTTTTTGTCTGTTCACCGACGTCCGAGCGCGTGCCAGATCTTGAACATCACGTGAGGCCGCTGGTCAGTGCATGCATGATCTTGATCTGGTCTGCTAGGTGTGGCTGTGTTGAGCAATTGTCTGGGATCTGCCACTATCTGTCCACAGGATACAAAAATCAGTTTCAGTGTCCAGACTCACCCCGGGGCCCTCCCCACCTCCGTGTCTTTGCTGCGCTTCCCAGCAGAAATCTCTGTATTTAGTGGTTTCTCCATTGTTTATCATCGACTAGCTGAGGTGCCCGGCATTGCCCGGGATAAACCTGCTTCCGTCCCTCCACCTCTCCCTCTTTCTTTACCAATCTCTGCCCCCCCCCGCCCCCCCCCCCCGTCCCACTTTTTTCCACCTCAGATAGATTGAATTTCTATAAACCCAGATCTGTGCATATTTCCCTCACACTTAGCTTTTCATTTCGTGCCAGGAAATGGCCCATAATTGAATGTGTCTCAAATCCAGTCTGATATGCACATTAAATAATAGTTCTCAAATGTATAACGACATTGTTACTGTATCAAAAGCATCAGAACATATTCAACCAGTTCTCCAAAACCTTCATTGGTTGCCTGTTAGAGAGCTTATTCAGTTTAAGATTTATGCATTGTGTTTAAATGCATCAATCACAGCTCACCAGAATATCTTTCAGAGCTCATTGAAAAATACATCCCACCCAAAAAACTGAGATGAGCAGAAGCAAATTTATTAGTAGTGCCCAGATCAAGAACAATCATGGGAGAAAGAGCTTTTTCGGTGTGTGCACCTAAAATGTGGAATGACTTGACTGATCATGTGAAACACTCAAACAGCTTGATCCAATTCAAAAGAAAACTTAAAACAGCGTTGTTTACAGAAGCGTATACGCAGGATATGTAACATTCTTGAGACAGTGATTATGTATAGGTTGATGAAAATGTGTGTTGTGTGACTGAGAGAACTGTTAGGCGCTTTAGAGCACTCTCCTGTGGAATCAGGCGCTATAGAAATGACTTATTATTATTGTTATTATCAAGAACAACAACAATAACAAGAAACAACTACAAACTTTAAACTTGCTACACATAGAAACGGCCCTAAAACTGTGAGCGTCTGTAATCAAATTCTGTCCACACAGTGACCTCTGATGGGTTAATGTGATGCGTTTTGACTGGGCAGCTCGGGAGACCTCTACGTCCTCACTTAGCAGTCGCTGTAGAGTCAAAGTGGCGGATTCTGGTTTAGATTTTATGGGGACACCCGAAGTTTTGGTACCAACTGTGTACACAGATAAAGTCTCATACCCGACATGATAGTTGCTGGTGCTGTTGCTGTTGCTGTTGCTGGTGCTGTTGAATTTATGGGCTCGGTATATCGTTCCCTTAGGATGACAAGCTTCTTTCTCCAACTCTTTGAGTCACACACTAGACACTAATTCTACGGGCCTTCTCCATTGTATGTCAAAGTGTCAAGCAGATTCGGTGTGGAATTTATAAGTATTACTGAAAAGGAAAAACATTCTTTGTTCTAAAAGCTATGACCACATGAAGGTTCAATCCTCGAGTTCTCAAAAGTTGTCTGTCATTCTAAGGGGGCGAAATGTTGTGACGATTGTTAGAGTTTGCCCCCCCCCCCCCCACCCCGTACATCCCATGTACAGGCCGCAGCACGGAACACCTGACTTGTTCTTTTCTGTTGTATTACTGTAATCTGTGTCAAGGCCAATCACTGTTACTGAGTCAGGAAGCATTTTGATCACCTACATCAGAAAGTAGTGGTAAACTGGCATTCCGCTACATACCATTTTCAAAAATTCATAACATACGATCAGTAAACGATATCAACATTTGCCACCTATATAAATTTTGTATTGGCTTGAAAAAGACACGTTAGAAGTTTCAAATAGATCTAGAAAAACTGACGAAGCCTTTCTGTAGTGACGCTGACACTTTTGGAGACTCAAAATCCAAGATGGCGGTGTCTCCATGGCAACATAATGATTTGGCAGTTGTTTTTTTCTACAAATTCAGACATCCTGAAGTCAATTTTGATAGTTAAAATTATCTATTTCTTATCATAACCAAAATCAGCTTCTGGGTCCGCCCCCTCCACTTAAATAATCATCTTGACATATTGACAGACCAGGGGAGATAATCTTCCAGGAGATAACTTCAACACAGAATGGTGGGCATTTGTCACAGCGGCCTAAAACTGAGTGGATGGAGATAAGATTAAAAAAAAGAATTTATTCATTCAGAATTCCATGGAAGTAAAACCTGTGAGATAATCTGCCGGGGAAGATTGACGGCGGGTTGCCATTCAGATCTACAAGACATTAAAACCACAATTGACGGCGGTGAAGTCGTGAGACAAAAGGATGAATGAAAATGTCCTATCTACCCACAGATGTCACAATAAAACACTTTAAAAACCAACAAACTCTAGACAGAAAAACGAGTGTGGGGCTTTCCCTCAGGAGGAATCGCTGGCCTGGACATCAGAATTTACTCTTGTCTTTTCTTGGTTTCCTTTCTTCATTCTTGTTGTTACTCTCATTTTCTCCTTTTCATGGCTTTGTTGGTCCTGCACACAGGGCTCTCTAGTGGCTTGTCTTTATCCTGGTCATGGCTCTGTTCGTCCTGCACACAGGGCTCTCTAGTGGCTTGTCTTTATCCTGGTCATGGCTCTGTTCGTCCTGCACACAGGGCTCTCTAGTGGCTTGTCTTTATCCTGGTCATGGCTCTGTTCGTCCTGCACACAGGGCTCTCTAGTGGCTTGTCTTTATCCTGGTCATGGCTCTGTTCGTCCTGCACACAGGGCTCTCTAGTGGCTTGTCTTTATCCTGGTCATGGCTTTGTTGGTCCTGCACACAGGGCTCTCTAGTGGCTTGTCTTTATCCTGGTCATGGCTTTGTTCGTCCTGCACACAGGGCTCTCTAGTGGCTTGTCTTTATCCTGGTCATGGCTCTGTTCGTCCTGCACACCGGGCTCTCTAGTGGCTTGTCTCTATCCTGGTCATGGCTTTGTTGGTCCTGCACACAGGGCTCTCTAGTGGCTTGTCTTTATCCTGGTCATGGCTTTGTTCGTCCTGCACACAGGGCTCTCTAGTGGCTTGTCTTTATCCTGGTCATGGCTTTGTTGGTCCTGCACACAGGGCTCTCTAGTGGCTTGTCTTTATCCTGGTCATGGCTTTGTTGGTCCTGCACACAGGGCTCTCTAGTGGCTTGTCTTTATCCTGGTCATGGCTCTGTTCGTCCTGCACACAGGGCTCTCTAGTGGATTGTCTTTATCCTGGTCATGGCTCTGTTCGTCCTGCACACAGGGCTCTCTAGTGGCTTGTCTTTATCCTGGTCATGGCTCTGTTCGTCCTGCATGTCGCGGATCGGGATTTTGGGGAATATAGATCAAGAGGTCCGCTTCCCAATCACACGAGCACAAAAAAAAAAAACAATTAAACAACTTTCACTCTAAAAACTAAATAAATCAATTTGAGTAACAGACTGCAAAGTTTATATATCTAACAAATTTAAAGATAAAATATACAATAGATAACGAATACAATAGCAACTGAAAATGCTCAGCTAAGCTGAGGAGCAACTATGAAGTACTTAAGGCAATGTAATATGAAGTTATCTAAGTCACAATAAATTTACATTCAAAAGAATCCGCGCCCGAGGGCGACGGATCCTGTAAGGTTTAAAGTTCTATCTCTCTTCATACTAAAACATATTTATATAGCGTCTCTGCCAGGCGCGCTCTGGTGTAGTTCACACGTGGTCGCGGGAAATGCATGTGGTCTGGCAGTACTGGTCAACAGTCTACATGTGTAGGTGGCTGTAAATTCAGCATGGAATTAAAATCTTTAGCTCACCATTCGGCCCTCACAATGTGAGGGCTGTTGATATTAGTGCTGTGGGTTTAATGCTCAAACAAGTAGGCTTGGGCTCAGGAGCGTAGATTTCTGACAATGCTCCATCACTGTACATATTAGCTCAATCGCTGCTTCTCTATGACTTCTCATCTGGCTGAGAGCTCGCCGTCCACCTCGTAAATGGATTGTCTACATGTCAATAACATTTAATTCCTACTCACCCCTTCCCTCTCTACTAAACCTAGTTCAAAACACGAGATATAAAAAGTGCTCAGCCATGCACACCTACGCTGTCCGTCTATCCTTCCCCACACCTTCTGTCTATCTTTTAGGAAAAAAAACTGTTCAAAACAAATTGTTTACGAGACCACGTTATGCTGGCTCGCACAATAATTACGTTTGTAAAAATTACTCACTGCTCTCTCACAAAAATTTAGTCAGTGGAAACATTTATGAATTAAATCTGTTCTTGACACTGCACATAGGGCTCTCTAGTGGCTTGTCTTTATCCTGGTCATGGCTTTGTTGGTCCTGCACACAGGGCTCTCTAGTGGCTTGTCTTTATCCTGGTCATGGCTTTGTTGGTCCTGCACACAAGGCTCTCTAGTGGCTTGTCTTTATCCTGGTCATGGCTTTGTTGGTCCTGCACACAGGGCTCTCTAGTGGCTTGTCTTTATCCTGGTCATGGCTTTGTTCGTCCTGCACACAGGGCTCTCTAGTGGCTTGTCTTTATCCTGGTCATGGCTTTGTTAGTCCTGCACACAGGGCTCTCTAGTGGCTTGTCTTTATCCTGGTCATGGCTTTGTTCGTCCTGCACACAGGGCTCTCTGGTGGCTTGTCTTTATCCTGGTCATGGCTTTGTTCGTCCTGCACACAGGGCTCTCTAGTGGCTTGTCTCTATCCTGGTCATGGCTTTGTTGGTCCTGCACACAAGGCTCTCTAGTGGCTTGTCTTTATCCTGGTCATGGCTTTGTTGGTCCTGCACACAGGGCTCTCTAGTGGCTTGTCTCTATCCTGGTCATGGCTTTGTTGGTCCTGCACACAGGGCTCTCTAGTGGCTTGTCTTTATCCTGGTCATGGCTTTGTTGGTCCTGCACACAGGGCTCTCTAGTGGCTTGTCTTTATCCTGGTCATGGCTCTGTTCGTCCTGCACACAGGGCTCTCTAGTGGCTTGTCTTTATCCTGGTCATGGCTCTGTTCGTCCTGCACACAGGGCTCTCTAGTGGCTTGTCTTTATCCTGGTCATAGCTTTGTTCGTCCTGCACACAGGGCTCTCTAGTGGCTAGTCTTTATCCTGGTCATGCCTCTGTTCGTCCTGCACACAGGGCTCTCTAGTGGCTTGTCTTTATCCTGGTCATGGCTCTGTTCGTCCTGCACACAGGGCTCTCTAGTGGCTTGTCTTTATCCTGGTCATGGCTTTGTTGGTCCTGCACACCGGGCTCTCTAGTGGCTTGTCTTTATCCTGGTCATGGCTCTGTTCGTCCTGCACACAGGGCTCTCTAGTGGATTGTCTTTATCCTGGTCATGGCTCTGTTCGTCCTGCACACAGGGCTCTCTAGTGCCTTGTCTTTTTCCTGGTCATGGCTCTGTTCGTCCTGCACACAGGGCTCTCTAGTGGCTTGTCTTTATCCTGGTCATGGCTCTGTTGGTCCTGCACACAGGGCTCTCTAGTGGCTTGTCTTTATCCTGGTCATGGCTCTGTTGGTCCTCCACACAGGGTTCTCTAGTGGCTTGTCTTTATCCTGGTCATGGCTTTGTTGGTCCTGCACACAGGGCTCTCTAGTGGCTTGTCTTTATCCTAGTCATGGCTTTGTTGGTCCTGCACACAGGGCTCTCTAGTGGCTTGTCTTTATCCTGGTCATGGCTTTGTTGGTCCTGCACACAGGGCTCTCTAGTGGCTTGTGTTTATCCTAGTTGTTACAAATCTGGTACTGGGTGATAATGCCCTCCAGTGTTAGGGTTCTGGTACTAAAGTCCCCTCTAGCTGTTATGAAGAGGGTCTTCTCAATGATGGTATTATGACTGCATTTTAAATCGAGAGGTATTTAATATTTAATCTTCCGTACCATGCCACACACTAAGAACAATCTGAATAAGTTTCATAAACAGACCTGCAGGGCCACAAATTTAATTACATTAATTACCCTAACAATTTTGGTCTAGATCTATTACATAGTAAAGACAACATCAGCAGCATCAAATCTAAATTCAATAATATGTCACTAGAAGTCTTCTCTAGATTCCTATAATATTATGATAATTCTGACTCACTAACAATTTAAGTACTAATTATATATCTCTCAGATATAGTCTGCCTACTATCTATCAATCAATATACTAATATGGTCTCTGGCGACGATGTCATCTCAGCTATTTGTGCCTACCGCTTATAATGGATCAAGCTCGTCAATATAAACTGACGTAGTTAAGTCTATTGGATCTACTCTAGGATGGGCTGGCAATCCCCAGCCTCATCCAGACAAATCAATCCCAATTCACAGATGTGTATGCCAACATTCATACTAGTTGCAAGTCAATATAAATCTTTGTCTTGCATTCTTGGGTAGCACTCCTAGTATAAGCGGCAATCCTGTCCTACTGGATAAATTATGTCCAGTTCCTCGTTCATTGTTGAATCATCAAAGGACAAACACTTACACTTGGTCCCTGGTATTAGAAAAACCAGGGAACAGTAGACAATAGCAGTGGGCATATCTCATTCAAGCATATGGCTTCATCTCAAATGTCTATAGTGGACTAGACATGAATCAACAGTCTTATGATTCTTCAGGCAGAATCGTGCCGACGCCTGCACAGATTGGATTTTTCTGTATGGAGTAATGGACATAGGTATGGCTACGCTTTTATACTGTGCAGCCACCTGCAAATTACCGTCCAAATCCCTAGATTTGATTGGTGCATCCATGCGAGCTCATCTCGCAGTATTAATATATTCTACGTGGGAGTTGGTCACGGCCTTGTACTAAAAACAGACAAGGTCAATTTAAAATGTCAAAACAATTACTGAAATCTTTAAACCCTCGTGCATTCTACATTTTATGTACGAATTTCTGAACGCGACTAAGCGTCTTAAACTATCTATCCTTATTCACCCCTTCTCTTCCCTTGTAAGTGTTCATCAAAATCACTGGGTCGAGAATTGCACTGTCACTCCTAACTTATCCATTTATTCTATCTCGCCCCACTTTCTTTCCATCTCTAAGAAAAAGTGTTTCAAAAACAAACTGTTCACGAGAACAGTTCAAGGACAAAATTACGCTGGTTATAATCAACGAGACCGTGAAAAATCAACTCCTTGCGAGTCGTGACCCAGCACGGCAATTATAGTACTTAACCCATGACATCCCCCACCCCAGTGGAAATTTTAAGAAAAATTTACACGATAGGATCCAAGAAACCACAAAATTATTGTGGTGGGGGCTTAAGTACTACCGTAGAAAAGTCAGCCTTAAGTTTGAGAACAAAAAATTTAACTAAGAACGTGCATATTGGATGGACAAAAAGCATACAATTATTGATGCCACGTTCTGTAGAATCTAGTCTATCGAAACATTCTCACTCCACACAATCAAACTTCTCACGAACATTTATAATAACAATGACTATATCACTGTATACTGCTGAATTAAAGTATAACTACTATCAAACAATCAGGCCCTACTGAAGGAATAGGCTCATAATTATCTAGTCAACTACATAATTGCTGCTTATATACACATTGACAAACAATATATTGTTAATTAAAATACTGTGGTATCCAATGGCAGCAGTAGCTCTGGTAGCTTGGTTTGCCATGTCTGCATCTCATTGACCCGCTGACAAGGCCGTCAGGTTTGTCAGAAATTCAGGTCACAGTCCGGAATGACGCTGGTGGAAAGAGGACATTCACAAAAAAGGATTGTAAAACTGGTTCATAAAGTAGTGAACAAGATAATGTGAATCCATCCACCGTCCAGAATTGAGGGGGAAAAGTACTATCCAACCCCAATATAAGACAGACTCTGTAATAGAGTAATGAAATTGTGGGTCTGTCCTACAACGGATTTCAGTATAATGAAGCCGAAATAAAACGGCGAAAAGTTAATTAGCTTAACGTTTACATTTCAAACTCGCGTGGTGCTGCGTTAAATGCAACAATAGTATAGAACTTTCTCAATTTAATAACAATATGATTTAATTTATTTAATCTCCGTATCGAATCCGGTATAGATGAGATGGCACGAGGCGATAGCTAGTTAATTTAATGCGCTTTACGCAAGCCATGCACACGTCAAGTGTCACAGTCATCTCGGTATATAGTCATATCTGGCATTACGTTGGCTGGTCCACGGAACGCCGACAGCCTAAGACATAATCGGTTGTATAAAAAAAACAACACTCTTCTTCACAACTTCTTAAAACGCGACAACGCAGTGTCCTCTGTTACCACTGCAAAATCTCTCTCAACGCGACGAATCAGTGTACTCTGTTAGCACTGGAAAAACTCTCAAAACGCGAAAATTCACTTTCTTACCGGTCGGTCTTACACTGCCCGTCGGTCTTACACTGCCTGCGGCCTTACACTGCCCATAGGTCTTATACTGCATCTCCGCGTCTTACACTGCCTGCGACCTTACACTGCCCTGAGGCCTTACACTGCCCTGTGGGGCTTACAATGCCTGTAAGAAGGTTCAACTCTCTCTCTCTCTCAATATACCACGTGTCTTTTATAATGACATTACCTCAATACTGATACGAACAAGTCCCATGAGACAATAAACTCTTTGCTCTTCGGGCGGCCGCTCAGCCGAAAATAACACCAATATTCACCACATATCCCTACTCAAAAAAAAGTCACCTCCCTAAGCAGCCTAGTACTGCCCTCTCGGGGGCTCGTCAATATAAAGACGAGATCGGTTATACATAATGCTTAATAAGCTCCATAGAACAGGCAGCATGGTAACTGCACGGGTTCCAACAATTCAATAAAAATCCTCACTCAAGCAGTGTTGCTGCTGTACAACCTAATTCAACCTCACTCCTTATTAACCCAGATTACACATGAACTCACTCACCGTGTCACAACACGTGAACGAATTCAGGTATGCAAGAAAAATTAAGTATAAACAAAAAAGGTAAATACGATATAACGAATGTATAAAAAAGGTTACATTAGAAACAAGACGCAAGACTTAAAAGCAAGACGAACGATAACAGACCCTACAAGTCCTAACTTATGTTACAGAAAGTTTAAGAAAAAGACAGGAGAGACATCTTCCTAAAGAAATGTGAGGAAGCAAGAGAAACGCCACAATCTATACGAATAATGGATCCCTAATAGAACTATTCACAGAGAAGCAAATCCCCCCGAGTTATCAATAGCCACCAAGGCACTCCAATATCCTTCGTAATGGCAAAGAAGATATGCTAAACTATGATCCCATCCAACCTCCCGCTCTTAAACTAAACATATAGTAAAGGAAAAAAAGCCTGTAAATACTGAGAGCGGAAAGCACCTCGCCCTCCTCAAAACTGACAATCAGATGGTTCACTTAACTTTTTTTTGAGGAATTCAGATGGTGATGTCCTCAATCCATAGCTCGTTCCAAGTCCAAAAAAAATGTCGTCTTTCTGTTACAGGTAGATATCTAAGGTGAATGGTGTCCCTCGCCGGTGTCGTCGGGTCAATGGGATGATCAGCTCGTTATATGAAATTGAAAGAAAATGTCATATTAATACAAATTAACTATAACCTAAAGTAAAAAGGACCTGAAATCCCAATGTTATAACAGTACAATATGAAATAATGGAATAAAATGCAATAGATGGATCTAAGGGTAAGTCTGTCAATAGGTTTTAAGAATAATTTATCTAAATGGCATGGCGTTCTTTAAGTTCTTTAGGGGGTCCCTCTCCAGTGTTACAAATCTGGTACTGGGTGATAGTGCCCTCCAGTGTTAGGGTTCTGGTACTTAAGTCCCCTCTAGCTGTTATGAAGAGGGTCTTCTCAATGACTGCATTTTAAATCGAGAGGTATTTAATATTTAATCTTCCGTACCATGCCACACACTAAGAACAATCTGAATAAGTTTCATAAACAGACCTGCAGGGCCACAAATTTAATTACATTAATTACCCTAACAATTTTGGTCTAGATCTATTACATAGTAAAGACAACATCAGCAGCATCAAATCTAAATTCAATAATATGTCACTAGAAGTCTTCTCTAGATTCCTATAATATTATGATAATTCTGACTCACTAACAATTTAAGTACTAATTATATATCTCTCAGATATAGTCTGCCTACTATCTATCAATCAATATACTAATATGGTCTCTGGCGACGATGTCATCTCAGCTATTTGTGCCTACCGCTTATAATGGATCAAGCTCGTCAATATAAACTGACGTAGTTAAGTCTATTGGATCTACTCTAGGATGGGCTGGCAATCCCCAGCCTCATCCAGACAAATCAATCCCAATTCACAGATGTGTATGCCAACATTCATACTAGTTGCAAGTCAATATAAATCTTTGTCTTGCATTCTTGGGTAGCACTCCTAGTATATGCGGCAATCCTGTCCTACTGGATAAATTATGTCCAGTTCCTCGTTCATTGTTGAATCATCAAAGGACAAACACTTACACTTGGTCCCTGGTATTAGAAAAACCAGGGAACAGTAGACAATAGCAGTGGGCATATCTCATTCAAGCATATGGCTTCATCTCAATGTCTATAGTGGACTAGACATGAATCAACAGTCTTATGATTCTTCAGGCAGAATCGTGCCGACGCCTGCACAGATTGGAATTTTCTGTATGGAGTAATGGACATAGGTATGGCTACGCTTTTATACTGTGCAGCCACCTGCAAATTACCGTCCAAATCCCTAGATTTGATTGGTGCATCCATGCGAGCTCATCTCGCAGTATTAATATATTCTACGTGGGAGTTGGTCACGGCCTTGTACTAAAAACAGACAAGGTCAATTTAAAATGTCAAAACAATTACTGAAATCTTTAAACCCTCGTGCATTCTACATTTTATGTACGAATTTCTGAACGCGACTAAGCGTCTTAAACTATCTATCCTTATTCACCCCTTCTCTTCCCTTGTAAGTGTTCATCAAAATCACGGGGTCGAGAATTGCACTGTCACTCCTAACTTATCCATTTATTCTATCTCGCCCCACTTTCTTTCCATCTCTAAGAAAAAGTGTTTCAAAAACAAACTGTTCACGAGAACAGTTCAAGGACAAAATTACGCTGGTTATAATCAACGAGACCGTGAAAAATCAACTCCTTGCGAGTCGTGACCCAGCACGGCAATTATAGTACTTAACCCATGACACTAGTCATGGCTTTGTTGGTCCTGCACACAGGGCTCTCTAGTGGCTTGTCTTTATCCTAGTCATGGCTTTGTTGGTCCTGCACACAGGGCTCTCTAGTGGCTTGTCTTTATCCTGGTCATGGCTTTGTTCTTCCTTTTTTTTTTCTTTCTTTCCTTCTAGCCCTCAAGAGAGCTCCCCATCAGGCTGTTTTTGTATTTTCCTGAGGCAGAAACACAACCTAACAGATATGTAATTATTTTTTTTTTCATTCAGCAGAATTCTCTTCCCGTCTGTTAGGGAAGATTTTATCACGACTGTTGAGACAAAGGGAAACTCGCAACTTTCGTGAAAATTATTGACCTCTTTGCAAAACACGAAGAAAATAAGTTGAAATGTTTTATATAGTTTGGCCAAGGAAGTTGAACAACCTGAACCTCGTCATCCCGAATGTAATTAATCTAAAGGTGATCTACACGTGATCTACACGTGATCTACAGTTTATGACAATGACTAGCTGGCCCCCTGACTCGGGGAATACACAAATAACTTTTTTAAAGTTGAGTTTCCATCACCAATGTGTAAACTGAGGCGCAGAACGAAATTTCCTGTCATAGTTTTTAAATCTACTCAAAGAAAATGCGACTTTTTTTTTTTGTCTCAAAATGTCGAAACATTTTCTTCTGTCCAACTCAGTTGTGGCTCAAGAATTAATAACATAGCGAACTTCAAGACGTTTTAACATATGCACACATACGCCTTTGCGTATTTCTATGTGTAATAAAATATTTTGTAGAATTTAAATCTCAGCGGTTAAAAAGCCTTTCATGATTACATTGGAGACTTTACTTACTACCTTTATAACTTTGATGATTCAACTCAGTAAAACTGTTTGTACAGTTGAACTTGGTGTTGCAGGGTAAGGAATCTAAATATTTCCATTTGCCTAAACCACACAAAATAGACTGAGTTCCAAATATCAAACACTGTCATGATGAAAGGTACAAATTCTCCCATGTTTATGACACTAACAGAAGAGACTTGCACAAGTTTTAACATACATAAAGATGATCAAATAGATAAAAAAAAAAAAATCTCATGGTTGAGTTCGACATTGCAAAATGAGAACATTCAAATATTTTGAGAGCGAAAAAGTAACATCCAAAGTGAAAGTAGAAAGATTTTGTTTCACCTTGACCTTGACCCGAGCTATTCAATTTAGATGTGGAATTTAAAATATTACCTGATTTAAGTTCCTGAAAACCTGAGTGGGAAGTGCAGGTGTACCCACTGCTTAGCATTTCTCCCCCCCCCCCTCCCCCGCCCATCTGCATTCAAGAGAGATAATTTCTGCATTTCTACCAACAGGCCCAGGGGTGCTCTCTCTGTATCACATCCAAGATAAACATCATCAGGTAGACGGAAGTCAAACAAGCAGCTGCTTTCTTGTGATGCTCGGCTGGAATTAGAAAATAACCCAACCTGACAGGCTGAGATTCCAACATACATGGCAGGTTTGTTACGTTCTTGTATCCTGAACACACCCATCTTGTTTTCTTAATGTTTTTTTCCTGAGCGTCCTCCAGGCCAGTAACTGTTGTCGTGCATGCATTTGGAGAGCGTCGTATGTCGTTTTAATATGAATTTGAGAGCTGGAGTATGTCACTTTCTGTTGAAGAGCAGGACGTGGTTGGTTGGCGCTTCTGGTCAGCTCTCCTGCTGTCCTTTCCATCGTGTCTATTCTGTCTATCATCTTGGTTTTTCCCCCAGCCCAATGTGACCATTATCGTGTCCACTTGCTCTCTCCAAACTTAACTCAAACTCAAACTCCAAACCTGTTGAAGAAAACGTTGAATCAGGAAGAAAGCTGGCGAGACATTGAGATAAGCACACACGGGCTTCTTTGTACAGGGAACAGCCATTACACACTTGATTTTTTAGCTGTGGTGAGCATCTCTCCGCTGGCCAGGAGGCTTCTCAAAACAAACGGGTATCGATTTCCAGCCTCACCTCATTTAACCAGGGATCAGGAGGTGAGGACAGAGAAGGTTTTAAGCTAATGTTTCCATGAGGAACATCGCTATTCTTTTGTCCTTATTCAAAGCAAACCACATTTCTGGCACACATTGTAACAACCACATTTCTTGCACACGTTATAGCAACCACATTTCTCGCACAGGTTGTAGCAACCACATTTCTTGCACACGTTATAGCAACCACATTTCTTGCACACGTTATAGCAACCACATTTCTTGCACACGTTATAGCAACCACATTTCTTGCACACGTTATAGCAACCACATTTCTTGCACAGGTTATAGCAACCACATTTCTTACACATGTTATAGCAACCACATTTCTTGCACACGTTGTAGCAACCACATTTCTTGCACAGGTTATAGCAACCACATTTCTTGCACAAGTTGTAGCAACCACATTTCTTGCACAGGTTATAGCAACCACATTTCTTACACAGGTTATTGTAACTACAAACAACGCTGGTCCAAAGCCAAGAAACGTTGGTCGGAAGTGACCAGGGGTTATTTTTAGACTTTTTGGTCAGAGACACCCACACTCAGAATTACGTGATTTCATGTGCAGCACACAGTGGACACTACTAATTCCTTCTAATTTATGACATTTCAAACTTTCTGGTTGCCAAGTTTGTTAGTTGGCCAAGCATTCCCAGATTCCTGAAATTTTGGTCTAGCTCGTTGTTTACATCAGATCCAGAGATTTGACAGAACTTTGAGCGAATTGGACTGGAGCGACCGTAACTTTGTCTTGTCTGAAATGTCTTGCGACCAGTGACTATGAGACGTAAGTCGCTGGTATGGAACGGAGGAATCGGGAGATAAACATAATGGAGGAGTCAGATATCGAATTTTTTTTTATTCTCGAAATGAAAAGTACAATCATTTCTGAACAAGAAAATGTTAATCTTGTTGGCGAATTATGACTATAAATTGGTTAAATTAAGGTTTTCCTGAGGTAAGTATGACTCCTAGTGTTGCCAAACTATTCATTTTTGCCGTCATTTTGACTCATTTCAATCAGCTGTATTCGATATTCATATATCCGCTACCCTAACACAACGGGTATCGTTGGAAAGGTTATTTACTGTACTTTCATCTCGTTGGCTTTGTTAAGGAGCCAAGTTCAAATCCAGCCAATGGAAAACGATTTTATAGCGTAAACAAAAAGCAAGGACCTTGGGTCTTTGCCCTAGCAACGCGATCTTTGATTGGCTTGATCGTGTCACATGACCAAAAAGAGTTCCAATCTTTTTCGTTTTGACCACTTCCGCTCCACTGTTTCGGGTTTGTTTTCACCCACATTCAGTCATTTCATTCATTGCGACACGACTTATTGTATACGCTCTTACTTATTTTATCGAATTTGATCATGACCTCACGCGAGGAGACGATAGCCAAACTGTTGACTTCATCAGTCATTGGGAATGAGGACAATAATTTTAATAATCATTAACTTGCACTGTTGGTGAAACTACTGTGTTATTTCAATGATCTTTAACTCACGCTGGTGGTGAGAATGTGAATTCTTGGATTTTGGAGTTTGTAATTACTGCTGTGTACTTCCTGAGGTGTTTTTCACTGAGGGTAAGTTGGATCTACTTTTATTACTTTTTTAAGTTCTGCAAGTAGTACTTTGTTTCCTACATCTGCATCTTTTAGTGTTTCATTGTTCCCCCTTCCCTTTTCCCTTGCACTAATCTTCAACCTTTCATCCTCTTCCTGCGTTACTTGCACTGCGCGTTGACAAAACTGCTATCGTTTTTAGCATTTAAATCCCTTTAAATCTACTCTATATTGGATCATTGTTTTATCATGCTTTGCTAACTACTATAGTTTACTACTACCAAGGTGGTCTGCATCCTCTATTTTTTTCCTCAATTTTACCATTAGAAAATGGATGGGTAGGGGGAAGGGGTACTCTCAATTCTGCTTTGCTTTTTAAGGTTTTAATGGTGATTTCTACTGCCAATGCTGAAAATCAGTTAGTAAATATATTACTTTAGCAGTTCAACTTCAACTTTCACACTTTTATGCATGGTTGCTAAGGAAAAACCTGGTCTGAGCATGCCCGATCTTTAATCGCGATTTTCTCGGAATTTCCGCCATTGCACGGAGGCCACCCCCCGTCTCTTTAAACTGCTATATCTCGGGCTACAATTAAGCTAGCTCAAAAATTTTTTCATCACATGAAAGTACAATAAATAAGCTTTCCTATGACACCAAAAGCTCCGTTACAGTAAAAATCGACAAACGTCTCATTTTGACTGGTCGCGAGACAAATGTTGACTCTATAAAATTGCGGTTTGCTGAGTGGGTCGTTCCATGGAAATGACAAGACGAGCATGCTCAGAATTTAAATAAGCCACCTTTACTGAGGACAGTCTTGGAAATGTCAGCATTTACTGACTGAATGAGATCTGTGGGCATATTTCTTGCCACTGTCTTTATAGCTGATGGAACACACACACACACACACACACACACATTTCAAATGTCCCCGTGCAATGTCTGTTGTGGAGAAACAATACATCGCATTACACCGAAGGGGAAATACGCGCTATGGTCACTTTCATTTTGCTTTCCAAATCTGCTGGTGTGATGAATATTGGTCTAATGTAGTGATGCATTATATACACATACATGTATACACATGCGTACATACACACATACATACACACAAGTGTTGGGCACACCACACATACGGTACATACACACACACAGGCCCCGTTCCCCGAGTTCCATACACAAGCACACTTGTAGGTGAGCTGATCCTCACTCAGATAGTTCAGGATGGCCTGGACACATAGATCAGAGCGTAGTGCCGAGTGCAGATGTACTCGCTCTGACCACACCAAAGCTGCCAGACAAGACCTGCAATAGAGATTTCAACTCCTTGAGATACAAATTGTTGGTCTACAAGAATAGATCATTTCCCTGGTGTTTATAGAAATCTGTAAAAATGCAATTATTACAGGGGAAAAAAACTGTCATTGTCACAAACATTCCAGGGAGTTTGTTCCTGAGTAGTTTTTGGGCCGACCCGCAACATTTTCTGCTCTGGATGTTTTTACTGATCTCGTGTTAATCTTGTTTTTTTAAAATTTTAGTTCAGTGCCTTAGAGCACATCATGTGTGTGTGTGTGTGTGTGTGCGTGCGCGCGCGCGCGCGGGCGTGTGTGTGTGTGTGTTTGGATGTGTGTGTGTGTGTGTGGGTGTGGGTGGGTGTGTGTGTGTGTGTGTGCGTGTGTGTGTGAGAGCACTATACAAGTTAATTATTGCATTATATTTTTGCCTTTATCCCTCGTGAAATCCAAGTTTGGTTGATCGTCCTGGGCTCGAGGAAACCAAAGTTCCAAAAAAAAAAAAAAGCTTTTCAGTTGCAAGTGGGAAGTTGTGGACGTTCAAACTTTCAACATGGATAAAATTCTCAGTTTGACATTGCAGTGACTGTGGTTACTTTTCTTCCCTGTCATCTTGAACTATTTCCCCAGCAAACATGGCCAGTGGTGAAAATAGCACACAAATCTGCACTAAATCCTCCACTACCAAGAATATCTTTGACATAGGCACCTGTATCTTTTCATCATTCACATTCCTTTCCACAGCCTGTTTACTTTTTTAATCACATAACTCTCTCTGCCCTTGAATATTTAACAAACACAAACAAAATCCGTGTTTGTCCAAGATTTCAAATTTTTCTCAGACGGCAATTCCAGTGTCTGCAAAATACAGCCGTTCCGTGGCCTTTCGGGAACCTTTAGTTCCGTTACTGACACACACACAGTTACACTGCTGACACAAATATATCACGTGTCCCCTTCCCCCACCCTAACACATCACGTGTCCCTCCACCTAAGTAAATTTTCATGTAAAAACTGCAAACAGCAAACTCATTATTACACGAACAGACAGAGAAGTTTATGAATCAACAATTTGTTTTCAACCACATAGCTCAGCCTTTTTTTTTTCTTTTTCTTCATCTCCTCGTATTTCAGAAAAATAAATTTATAACTCACCACCTCTCCCCCCCCCCCCACCCACATACACACACACACACACACAGCAGAGGTCAGGCTAACCATAACAAAGTCAACTCCAGATAAGAACTCTATAAAGCTCGGACTTCTTGCAATGTTTGTGATTCTGAAACTTGGGGTTGAGATGTGTAAATAGGAAGTTAAAACTGAAACTGAAATGGAATTAGTGCAGAAATGTTTATGTTGTTGGAATTCTGATCATTTCTTACTTTCTTTTATCTTTCTGCAAAGTGAAGTAAACTCGACCAGATCATGACTGCAATTTCGCTAAAATTAGTTTTGACTCACTTGATGGAAATGTAGGAGATTTTTGTATTGGGTTTAATGAGGTAAAAATTCAAAATGAAAGAGATGGAAACTTTAGAGAGTTTGAGTTTTGAGTTTAGATTTTACGGCGAGTCAGCACGACAACGGCCACTTTACGGCCTTCGCGGTCTATTTGGGTACACTTGATTTATTTCGTATTCAGAGCGTTTAAGTTTAAACAATAGAATTAAATACTTTCACTTAATTTTATCACATTGGTCACTGTGTCAAAAGGTGTTTTGTCTGGATCTGATAAAAAGTTTTGTAAACGAGTATAAAAGTTTGTACATCAAGTTAAAGATCTGAGCCTCTCTCAGAAAGGACAGGATCATGCACTGCCAATCGATGATCTCAATGTCATCATTGAAGCCAGCGATCAGCATATTAACCTTATTCCAATTTCTGTTAAAACATTTTACCCAATGGAGTTCCAATGTGAGCCGTTTTCATTTCTGCAAATAAATAAGCTCAGATTTCCTATAAAGCCGCCAATGACTCTGTCTATGTGAGCGCTGGAAATGGCCACATGAAATAATTATGAAGGCCCAGGTTTTAATAGACCGTAACTGTGCAAGACATGCGCAGGAATCACGCTAAGATTCCTTTACGCGGGAACTACCACCAGCTGCGTGACTCTCTGCCAAACGCCGCTTGCGAATGTGAGGAAGACATTCTCCTCTCCTCCTGCGCGAATGGGAGACTAAATAAAAGCCCACGGAGTTCAAGGTTCAATCAGACACCGGAGCCTGACCTTGAGACGGATGTCTGTGGGAACTAGAACAGGGTCGATAACTCAGTAAATCACAGACCGTGAGCAATCCAGGCTAACACACTGGTAGACAAATCAAACTCAATATTATATCCTGCCTACAATCTTACCTCTATCGGATAATCATAAATTTTTCTTTACCCCCCCCCCCCGTCCTCTCCCACCCCCCATCCCCGAGCCACGCAATCACTGGGAAGTGTTAGGATGAGGTTGTCGTCCTTAGAGGGCAAGATGGTTGTACCATGGGGATTTCTTTGACTGGAAATGAATGAATGATCGCGGGCTGGTATTGAACTAAGCATTATCTGCTGGCTTTTTACACCTGTATCCATTGATACTGGCTGGGACATCATGGCCGTTGTGCGTGTGTTTGAATATTATTTTATGTGAAGGATCCAGGGGGAAAGAACTGGAGATGTCACAATTACGTGATTTTAAAGATTGTCTGACTTTAATGTTGGACTTTGGTTAAAGTTTGAAATGAAATAATAACAAAGAGAAAACTATGACGTCATAAAGCTACGGCGTCCTAAATTGTACAGGTACAAGAGAAAACCAGATGATGTCAAGGAAACAAGGAAAACAACCGATGTATTCCAAACGCTATCCAATGAGAGGGCGTCAGTGTGTCACATGACTTCAGTAAACACAGACCAAGTAAACAATGTGTTCAGATTTTGCATTCAGGCCCAAATTTCTTGATGGCACTGACATTTTAAAATCAACATTAAAATATTGAGATTCTGTTATGTTATTGGTATGTTATGTTAACTCTATGAATCGTCAATTATACTGTGTGTATAGAAGTCTGGTTTTTTTTTTTTTTTTTGCATAAACTGCACATTTGTATGGACGGCAGTGACTTTCATCAGCTGAGTTTTCACAAGTTCAATATTTTATTTCCCAGTATTATGAAGTGATGAGGGTCCGTACATAACACACAGTAACATACACACACACACAGACACACACACACACACAACCTTACAAGTTCACACAGACACGTCGTGATTCAATCCTACATTTGTGTCAGTTTTGGTTTAGAAAACTAACTTGACGCTGTTCTGTCTCTGCACAGTTGAACCTTGACCTGATTAGCGTCTCATGCCACATTTATGTAACCATTGCACACATACCAGTCTCGAGCTCGACGGTAGAAGGCGGACTCTGTGTGTGCGTGTGTGCGTGTGTGTGTGTGTGTGTGTGTGTGTGTGTGTGTGCATTTTGAATGTCGTGGCAATACACAGGCGAGCATGATCATGTACAAATATGTTCGTTGTTTTTGTTTGTTGTTGTTTTTGTTCAACTAAGGAAATGTCATGTTTTCACATCTGGGAAACAATTATATTATTATCTTCTATCTGAATGTGATTCTTGTCCAATATCAACCAAAGCACAAAAATTATTGGTTTAAAATTTGTTTTAAATTTCTACTCTTTGTAGTTTTGACAGCAACAGGCAGATCTTGGGGGCCTGTGGGTTCATGTTGATTCTGTTTTTTACCTTTGTTTTTCCAACCTAAATTTTCTGTTTTGAGATGATTTGTTATTTCTGTCCATCCAGTTCAAGACATAATGTTGTATTTTCGCTGTGCAGATTACTGAAAATGATTATGGGGCCCCGAGCGAATGGCAGCCCGAAGGGAGGTAATCATTGGGGAAGATAATTAATATCTTCCTGGTAATTATCGTTCTTGGCGCCATGTTGCGCTACAAGGGAGAGAACTCCCAAGGGTGTCTGCCAATTACCATTGATGCCAGGAACCGGTCGGCTGATTATAGGCAGCGGATAGGGGGGGGGGGGGGTGAGTGAAATGTGACAGTAGTGCTGGCGACGCTGGTGGTGATGAGGGTGTTGTGGTGATGGTGGTGACGATGGTAGTGGTAGTGGTGGTAGTGGTGGTGTCAGTGCAGGAGATGAAGTTGGAGAGTTTCTTGTGTCTGAATCCTCTACTGTAAAATTCGGTCCTTCCCACTCGTGCCATTTGACAAGGCCAGCAAGAGCGGATTACATTGCTACAGTTACATACACACAAACCTCAAGGGCTGCAGGAGACTTTACAAACTAATACACAACCACAGAAACCCTGTGGAGTCCCTGCAAGGCTTCAAGCTGTGGAAATACAGGTCAGGACCAGTAGATCGGTGGTGCGCGTATGGGTTTAATGTCCTACAAATATTTTATTTTCTACAAATTTTCTATAGTTCGATTGTTTTGTCTGTTCAATTTTCCATCTTTGTGTGCGTGTGTGGTTGTCTGTCTGTTTGTTTGCTTTTCTTTTTTTTTTTGAGTGTCTTTTCCGAGGAAGGATTTTAACCGGAATATTGATTGTCTTTCCTTTTTCTTTGCCTTTTATTGTAATTATCGTTTCGGTATTTTTTTTTTCTGACGCGAGGCTTTGCTACATACAACTTTTGCTTTTTGCCATATTTTGACATTGTATACTTCACAGCTATCTGCGATGTTAAACCATGTCTATGTCTCTGAGTGCGCATCGTGAGGGATTTCCCATGTCTATGTCTCTGAGTGCGCATCGTGAGGGATTTCCCATGTCTATGTCTCTGAGTGCGCATCGTGAGAGATTTCCCATGTCTATGTTTCTGAGTGCGCATCGTGAGGGATTTCCCATGTCTATGTCTCTGAGTGCGCATCGTGAGGGATTTCCCATGTCTATGTCTCTGAGTGCGCATCGTGAGGGATTTCCCATGTCTATGTCTCTGAGTGCGCATCGTGAGGGATTTCCCATGTCTATGTCTCTGAGTGCGCATCGTGAGAGATTTCCCATGTCTATGTCTCTGAGTGCGCATCGTGAGGGATTTCCCATGTCTATGTCTCTGAGTGCGCATCGTGACGGATTTCCCATGTCTATGTCTCTGAGTGCGCATCGTGAGAGATTTCCCATGTCTGTGTCTCTGAGTGCGCACCGTGGGAGATTTCCCTGTCTATGTCTCTGAATGTCCATCGTGAGAGATTTCCCATGGCTATGTCTCTGAGTGCGCATCGTGAGAGATTTCCCATGGCTATGTCTCTGAGTGCGCATCGTGAGAGATTTCCCATGGCTATGTCTCTGAGTGCGCATCGTGAGGGATTTCCCATGTGTATGTCTCTTCTCCAGCAGTGCTAATTCCCTGCTATTTAACAAAAGAACAATGTTTACCGTGGTGAACAGAATCAAAACCTTTGAATGCTGACAATGTTCTGTAGCTGTAGGAATTTTCTAGAAGTCTCTGAATAAATTAATCTTTATTGTTTGTGCGACAAGGCCGGCCGGACGGACCCGACAAATATGGAAGCAGCTGGTCACTGGGACAACCTGTAGAAAAACCCTCAAATGGATGTTGGACCGGGGAGAGAAGCATTGCTGGGGGGGGGGAGGGGGGGATGCCCGGTGTGCTAGGATTCTGATTCCTATCAATCAATCAATCAATATTGTTACCTACCGATCCATTACACCCAGAACTGTCGTTGATCTCTCTTAAAGAAAGAAAGAAATTCACTCATGGCAAAATGAAAGACCACTCACAGTAGCTATCTTACATATCGAGGGGTATTTGCCATATTGTTGTATGTGACATTTTGCCGATTTTGAGGTTTTGTCATGAAAGTTGTTCTCTCGCTCCTAATTTCATTGTGTATAAGTGACGTCATTCTAACAGGTTAAAAATGTTTCGAGATATGTGTTTGTGACGTCATGCTTTACGCGTTTTAGCCCTTTTGCGCGCCCCCCCCCCCCCCAAAAAAAAAAAAAAAAAAAAACTTCAATCCTGATATCCCGAAAAGGCAAAAAATCCATATACAGCGATGTGGCAAATAGCCAACGATATAATGACTAGCTACTGCACCATTTCCCGACCATTGACTTGTTGTGTCTATATAATAATTTCCGGAGTTCTCCGATCTCATTAGTGACTCGCTGAGACTATCTGAGACTCTGGCACATTATTTGGCCAAACTAGGAGAAAAACCTGACATGACCGCTCGTCCAATTTAGGCCAGTTAGGACTTTCTCACCAGCGATATTTTGAAACGTTCGATTTCGATACCTCAGTGATGATGATTCCATATTGACGGCGTCAGATTTCCTTTGTTTCATGCTAAACTGAAGTGGACACGTGGTTGTGTGATGAGGTGGAACAGCACGTTTTAGGAGGAGAAGGAAGAAAGTGAATGACCTAGTTTCAGACATCTCTTGTGGCTTCCAGATCCATCTTTTTACCACCACTGTCTGGTGTATGAAGTTGCTGAAAACATTCCATCCAATAGGGATTTAAATCATTTTATACCACTCTGTGTCTTGTAGAAGCATCATCATCATCTCCATTGTCATCATCATGCTCATCATTTTATGATCATTGTCGTCGCCATAATCATCATGTGTACTTCACCATCGTCACCTCGTTATGAGAATTATTTGAAGATTTTTTTTTCACCTGATTCTCAATATTCATATCTATGTCGGCGACATGAATGAACGCTGTGTGGAAGTGGTCATTTCTATTTAGTTGGAATTTGTACAGTTTATGAATTTGTAGTCTCAAGAGGAATAGCTGCAAAGAGTTACGTCTCTGCTTCCTGATTGAACATTACACAAATTATGTCTCAGAGAAGCTGTAAAACTCAGCTTTCTTCATGTAAATCCAAATGTCTGAGCTGAGAATTCTGTGGTTCAAGCGATGACAACCTCTGTCTTGTGACATCTCGGAAACCAGTGGATAAACACTGAGCTGATGCGGACAGGCAGGTTGTGGCTGAAAGCGCATCCTTCCAGATACGGACCGTAACGGAGGAATAACATTGTATTAAAACAATCACAACTTCCAGTGTGTAGCCAAGCAATTACGCCTGGCCGCAAATTGTCCGTTGTCGCAGTTAACAAAACATTAGTGACGTCATGTTCTTTATACTTGTGTTTTCAAGAACAGAACCCCCCCCCCCTCTCTCTCTCTCTCTCTCTCTCCCACTTCTACCTCACTCTGTCTCTTCCTCCTCGTCTCTTTCTCGTCTCTTTCTCTCCTCCCGTCTTTATGTAGGTAAAAAAATGTGATTATCTCCCTGGACATAATAGATTTGTGCAGCTTGTATCCACCACTTTGCTATTCCTCATACACTCGTCTTGTATCCACCACTTTGCTATTCCTCATACACTCGTCTTGTATCCACCACTTTGCTATTCCTCATACACTCGTCTTGTATCCACCACTTTGCTATTCCTCATACACTCGTCTTGTATCCACCACTTTGCTATTCCTCATACACTCGTCTTGTATCCACCACTTTGCTATTCCTCATACACTCGTCAAAAAACAAACCGGTACGATCTAGTTTTAGGTCGCATGTGAAGTCACAAGATACATTTTACATGTACACAAAATCCTATAATTTACTTCCACTGAAACTTCCGTCGCGTGTTTAAGTCTTTATTTTTGGAGGTTTCGTTGCTCTGGGCGTTTACACCTCAACTTTTCTTGTTCTTGTGTCAGTGTGTTTTTATGGTGGAGATGAGTTGTTGTTGTTTTTTTTATAGAATTTTGCCCTGGCAGCGGCCTTGGTCGGCGTACTCATCTGGACTTTGCATTGCCTAGGTATCTTTAACGTGCTCAATGTGCACACGTGTTTTTCGAGTTTTTTTTTTTTTTTTTAGTCCTTATCCGAGAAGACTAGGTGCTCGATCCTACCTACCATAGGATCAGGGAGAAGAATTCCACCCCCCCCCCTTAAAAAAAGGCATCATGCCTGCACCCTACGGGGATCGAATCCGGTACCTTCGCCAAGAGAAGCGAGCGTCTTGCCTGTAGACCAGCGTGTCCCTACACCTGGTGATGTCGATAGTCCAGAGTTTGAGAACCCCTGGTGGTGATGAACTTGGCACTAGTATCGACTGTGATCTGCATATATCGATATGGCCCCTGACTGGCGGCTCCTGGTCGTGCTGTGAAGGCAAATTAGTGGATAATTAGACAGACCCGCTGTTAGTCAAAACCTGATTTCTTCTGGACGACAGTCTGTGTGTGTGTGTGTGTGTGTGTGTGTGTGTGTGTGTGTGTGTGTGTGCTTGTGAGCTGCTGTGTGTGCTGTCACTGGCTGGACTCAGCTGTCCTTCTTTCCTTGTCTCTCTCTCTCTCTCTCTCTCTCTCTCTCTCTCTCTCTCTCTCTCTGTCTCTCTCTCTCTCTCTCTCTCTCTCTCTCTCTCTGTCATCCTCGACACCTCCTCTCTCCAACTATCGGCATTTTCCTCATCTCTCTGCTCAGGCTCACTTTTCTTTTCGTCCCTTTGCAGTATTTGATCTATCTCTCTATCCTTTCTTTTGTCTGTTTCAGTCTGTCATTCAGTCATTCTATTTTGTCTTCTTCCTTTCTTTGATCTCCAGTTTGATCCAATTCCTTGTCGGCTTAACGATCACTCATTATTTATTTATTGATTGATTGATTGATTGATTGATTGATTGATTGATTGATTGATTGATTGATTGATTGATCTCTCTATTCATGTCCTGCCACCTTCAGTCTTGCCATTATATGAGTTGTCTTTCTTTGTATGTCATATTTGTCTGTCTTTTGTGACTTCGTTTCATCGTCTTCTTTTCTGTCTGTCATTCCTGTCATTATTTTACATTTACACGTACATCACGTGCGTTTTTGTGTACTTTCCTTCCCTCCCTACCTGCGCCTTCCTCATTCTCTGTCTGTGCTGTCTGTCTGTCTGTCTCTCCTCTCTCTCCCTCTCTGTGTCTCTCTCTCTGCCTTTCTCTGTATCTGTCTCTCTCTCTGCCCCCCCCCCTCTCTCTATGTCTCTGTCTTTCTCTCTCTTTCTGTGTGTCTCTCTCTCTGCCCCCCTCTCTCTCTCTCTGTCCCTCTCTCTCTCTGTCTCTGTCTTTCTCTCTCTTTCTATGTCTCTCTCTGTCTCTGTCTTTCTCTCTCTTTCTGTGCCTCTCTCTCTGTCCCTCTCTCTCTCTGTCTCTGTCTTTCTCTCTCTTTCTATGTCTCTCTCTCTGTCTCTGTCTTTCTCTCTCTTTCTGTGTCTCTCTCTCTGTCCCTCTCTCTCTCTGTCTCTGTCTTTCTCTCTCTTTCTATGTCTCTCTCTCTGTCTCTGTCTTTCTCTCTCTTTCTGTGTCTCTCTCTCTGTCCCTCTCTCTCTCTCTGTCTCTGTCTTTCTCTCTCTTTCTATGTCTCTCTCTCTGTCTCTGTCTTTCTCTCTCTTTCTGTGCCTCTCTCTCTGTCCCTCTCTCACTCTGTCTCTGTCTTTCTCTCTCTTTCTATGTCTCTCTCTCTGTCTCTGTCTTTCTCTCTCTTTCTATGTCTCTCTCTCTGTCTCTGTCTTTCTCTCTCTTTCTATGTCTCTCTCTCTGTCCCTCTCTCTCTCTGTCTCTGTCTTTCTCTCTCTTTCTATGTCTCTCTCTCTGTCTCTGTCTTTCTCTCTCTTTCTATGTCTCTCTCTCTGTCTCTGTCTTTCTCTCTCTTTCTATGTCTCTCTCTCTGTCTCTGTCTTTCTCTCTCTTTCTATGTCTCTCTCTCTCTGTCTCTGTCTTTCTCTCTCTTTCTATGTCTCTCTCTCTGTCTCTGTCTTTCTCTCTCTTTCTGTGCATCTCTCTCTGTCCCTCTCTCTCTCTGTCTCTGTCTTTCTCTCTCTTTCTGTGTGTCCCTCTCTCTCTCTGTCTCTGTCTTTCTCTCTCTTTCTGTGTGTGTCTCTCTCTCTGCCATTCTCCCTCTCTGCCTCTCTCTATGTCATTCTCTCTCTCTGTGTATCTCTGTGTCTCTGTCTCTCTCTCATTCTCTCCCTCTCTCTCTCTCGCCCCTCATGTCAGCGCTACTTGCCGTATTGATCCAACATGTCTGAACTCTCCAGCTAGAGAGGTATGATTTAGCAATTATTTCAATATCTGTGTCGCCTTTTTCTTTCTCTCTACAAATCCTCTTTCTCTCGCGCCTTCATCAGCCTCGTCTGTCATCTCGTTGTCTGAGAACCGAGACACAAAAAGCAGCATCACATTCAGCTCTAACGTTCTGACGTTCTCCAAGATCCTACCGACCACCTTATCTAAGGTAAACTACACACGTATCCCTACACACGTATCCCTACACAGGTATCCCTACACACGTATCCCTACACACGTATCCCTAAACAGGTATCCCTACACAGGTATCCCTACACACGTATCCCTACACACGTATCCCTACACACGTATCCCTACACACGTATCCCTACACACGTATCCCTACACACGTATCCCTACACAGGTATACCTTCACACGTATCCCTACACAGGTATCCCTACACAGGTATCCCTACACACGTATCCCTACACACGTATCCCTACACACGTATCCCTACACAGGTATCCCTACACAGGTATACCTTCACACGTATCCCTACACACGTATCCCTACACACGTATCCCTACACACGTATCCCTACACAGGTATCCCTTCACACGTATCCCTACACACGTATCCCTACACAGGTATCCCTACACACGTATCCCTACACACGTATCCCTACACACGTATCCCTACACAGGTATCCCTACACAGGTATCCCTTCACACGTATCCCTACACACGTATCCCTACACACGTATCTCCTGCAATGGCCGTCAGATAAGACTTTGAGTTTTACTACCGAGCATGTTTAGTTGAGAATTCCTGAAAGCATCTTCAGACCATCCTCAGACCATTCTCAGACCATCCTCAGACCATCCTCAGACCATCCTCAGACCATTCTCAGACCATTCTCAGACCATCCTCAGACCATTCTCAGACCATTCTCAGACCATTCTCAGACCATCCTCAGACCATTCTCAGACCATCCTCAAACCATTCTCAGACCATCCTCAGACCATTCTCAGACCACCCTTAGACCATTCTCAGACCATCCTCAGACCATTCTCAGACCATCCTCAGACCATCCTCAGACCATCCTCAAACCATTCTCAGACCATCCTCAGACCATTCTCAGACCATCCTCAAACCATTCTCAGACCATCCTCAGACCATCCTCAGACCATCCTCAGACCATCCTCAAACCATCCTCAGACCATCCTCAAACCATTCTCAGACCCTCCTCAGACCATTCTCAGACTATTCTCAGACCATCCTCAGATAAGACCAAACACCAGAAAAGGGGGAGTTAATGCTTTTCTAAGTGGAACTGTAATTAGGTGAGGTTGACCTATATTTTGTTTATCATATTCACAACCCACATGGACTCAGCATGGCGGCCAGACAAATCCATTTCTCATGCCAGGTGCTGCTCATTGTCTCAGTTACAGATAAAAACAACATAGGAAACTGGTTGTGCCGTGTTGCCAGGTTGGAATTTTGTGTGTACAGTGATCTGTTGTTGTTGTTGTTGTTTGTTGTTGCTGTTTGTTGTTGTTATTGTTGTTGAAAGTTGACGGTTATGGTTAGGGTTAGGTATAATTTGTACCCCAGAACAACTTTCTAGATGGCGACATGGTCGCTATGACTTGTTCGGAAATTCGGGAAGTCGGATGGGGAGAGGGGGCGCTGTCAGGGTTAGGACTAGAATTGCCGTGCTGGGTCACGGTTTGTTTATTTCAGGGTCGCGTTGATTTTAGCCAGTGCAAATGTCCTTGAACTATTCTCGTGGACAGTTTGTTTTTGTAACGCTTTTTCTTAGAGATGGAAAGAAAGTGGGGCGGGATAGAATAAATGGAGGAGTTAACAGTGACGGTGCAGTTTTCGACCCCGTGATTTTGATAAACTTTAACAGGGGTGAGAAAAGGGAGTGAGTAAATTCGTACATAAAACGTAGAGGGTTAGTGACTTTAGGAAGGGTTTTGATATGTTAAATTGACCTTGTCTGTTACTATTAATAGAATCTATTAATACTACGAGCTGAGCTCGAAATGGATGCACCAATCAAATTTGGGCAGTTGGCTGGGGAATTGCAGATGGCCGAGCAGTATTTAAGCGGAGCCATTCCCACGTTTCTTCACTCCATGCAGAATGATCCATCTGCGAAGGCAAGTCGGCTGGATTCGGCCTGAGAGAATCAGAAGATTGTTAAAGCCATGTCTATGCCATTGATAGACATTGGAATGAAACCATACGCTCTTATGAAAAGATCTACTGCTATTATCTCCAGCTCCCTGATCTCGTATCAGGGAACAATCGTAAGTTTCTACCCACTGATTCGACGATGAACGTGAATCTGACCTTAATTTTCCAGTAGAAGTGCTACCAAAGAATGCAAGACTATAATGTATTTTACATGCAACTAGATCTAGCATGAGTGTCTGGTATACACATTTGTAAATTGAAATTGATGTGTCTGGATGAGGCTGGGGATTGCCAGCCCATCCTAGAGTAGATCTAGATCTATGGTAACTACGTCAGTTGTGTTGACGAGTTATATCCTTGTTAAGCGGTAGGCACAAATAACTGAGTTAACATTGTCGTCTGAGACATTAAGATATTATTTGTTAGATAGTAGGTAGGCTAAATCTGAAAGATAGATAAGTAATAATTAAATTGTGAATGAGTCAGAATGATATAATCTTTTAAGAATCCAGAGGAGACTTCTAGTGATATATTATTGTATTTTCATTTGATGCTGCTGATGTTGTCCTTTTAATATGTAAAAGCTAGACGAAATTTGTTAGGGAATTTAAAGTAATAAATTTGTGGCCCTGCAAGGTCCTTGATAAACTTATTCGAATTGTTATTAGTATATGTGGCATGGTATGGAAGAGTAATTTTTAAAAACCTCTCGATAGTTTAAAATGCAGTCGTAACTATAATTCCATAATAACCATCCCCGTAACAGGCGCGATATCATGACGTACAAGTAGCCCAGACATGAAGACATGAAGACATGAATAACTCACCCGGCGTCCCGTACTTTCTGACAGAGGCCAAGATCTACAACTTCATTTACAAAACTTTTTTTCAGATCTGTAGAAATCAAATTTTCAGAACTTTTCCAATGTGTTAGAATTGTGTATGAATATGTTTGGTTCTACTGTCAAACGTAACACGCGACCAATCAAAATCAGCCGATTTTCAATCATTCAGTTTCGGAGACAATGTGACGTCAGACGTGTACATAACTACCCCTAACCCCGTCCTTATCCTTAGCCCTAAATCTTATTGAATCCCTAACCCTGCCCCCCCCCCTACCCTTTCAACCAAAAAGAAAAAAAACCGGAGGAAAACAAAAAGAAAATCTGAAAGAAGAATTAATTCAGGCTGTTGTTAGGAACATTTCGGGAGGAGCTCTGCAGCTCGAGAGTCACCAAAGGCTTCAAAATTGTTACCCCAATGGCAAAAAAACTTTGGGGACGTACGTACGTGTAACAACATTCATTTATGAATGATGCTGAGACGCAGCACTCGGAAACTTTGACCTGTGTGGACCATTCTCCCACACACTCGTACTAACGTCACCAATCACCTGTTGACGTCACCACGTCGCTGTAAAAAGGATCTTATATTCGTGCTGACCTCCATTTATTGCCAGTTGCTATTCCCGCCATCTCTCCTTATTGAACATGTAGATCAGCCAGCACGCCGGCGCTCAGCTGTTCTCAATGTGCTTTCCATAACCACAGGACGTCACGTCCCCCCACATCATCAGTCGGGCCGAATGCCGAGAGTCAATTCTTGTAGCAAAGCTTACTTTTTGCTTGTTGTTATTTTTTGTTATGGTCTGTGAGAGCCAGCGGGTATCGGTAACGGGTAATAATGTGTAGCCTACGCTGATCACAGTGATGTTCTGTGTTGTTCTGGCCGGGGTTCTTAATCTGCTATTTCCACCAGGCAATCACGTCTGACCAACAGTGGAATGGTATATGATTTAGGTACACTTGTAAACTGAGAGGTGTGTGTAGGCGCGGAGGGGAGGGGGGAGGGAGGGCATAAAGACGCTCAAGCCATGTTGTACGGTTGCTATAGCAACAGCTCAGTGAGGTCTCAACTGGCAGTCAATGAGTGGTAACCCACAGAAACACCCTCAGCTTGGTTATACAGGCCCGATGTCTCTTTGACTGTCCAACAGCTGTAACTTTACAGTTTCTTTAATCTATATCTCAACAATTCGTTCATTCATTCATTCATTCATTCATTCATTCATTCATTCATTCATTCATTCATTCATTCCTCATTCATCAACCTGTGCATTTACAAGTGTGCCTACTTTTTTCTTACTTATTTGCGGCGTCTCTCCTGAGTTTGTCATGACCTTCATGAATCGTCCGGTGTCTTGTACATGGACATTGGTCAAACCTACTGGAGGATGTTCCAGCCGTGTCTAACCTTTCACTGAGCCATACAAAAACGCTGATCTTGACTTTCCTGATCTCTCTGTTTCTTCTCTCTCTCTCTCTCCCCTCCCTCTCTCTCCTCTTCCTCTCGCTCTCTCTCTCTCTCTCGTTCTCTCTCTCGTTCCCGCTCTCTGTCTCTCCTCCCCTCTCTCTCTTTCTGACCTTGGAGTCTCAATAGTGCACATCTTTTCATCCGCACGACTTCCCGACCTCAGTGTACTTTGCCCAGCAGTTGGTGGTCAAGATCTTGGCTATCTGTCCCTGCCTGAGCCGTTCTCTGCCTGATTGGTCCAGCCGGAATTGAAGAACGCGTGAATGGAAATAAGGAAACCGAGAGAGCACAAAAATCTACATAATTTCCCACCAAACACCAAAAGAGAATATCGGCACGAGACGTCCGCGTGGTCGCCACGAGATGAAACCATTTCCGGCAAGGGCCCAGTGACGAGCATATTTATCTGTAAAGCTATGTCCTGTATGTCCTGTATGTCCTGCTCTCTCAGGCCCATGCTTAACTCTGCGTGAACCACAAGCCCTGACCAAACTGATGACCTGGCAAGTCCATCGACCACTCCCGGGAGGCAGAATGGAAGAAAGTAATGCGAACAGGCGGAATGTCAGTGTGTGTGTGTGTGGGTGGGTATGTGTGTGTGTCTGTGGCGTGTGAAAGTTCCCTAAGGTGCCCGATTGTGCCCGGAGTTCTTGAAGGTCTTCCATTGTAGCAAGAATTGCAAATTCTAGAAAGTTCCACGGGGATTTCTGACAGATTGATCAGAGCTGGAAGTTCAAAGTCAAAGATGATTCTGCGACTAATGGCCGTTTGTGTACATAAAGATATCTGATGTCAAGACTACTAAATCATGGACACCTCGTCCTTTTAGTTCTCGTGAACTCTGGCTAAACATGGTTTTCTCTCGCGAATAGCAGATGATCACAGATACAGGCTGTAAGACCTGTCGGCCAATCAAAAAAAATGAATAAATTTTCAGTTAAATAATTTCAATTTTGGTGTCATAAATTGGTAAAGATAAATCGTCAGGTCAACAGAGAGAGAAATGAAACTATAGACAAAAACAATGAAAAAGGACAACAAAACAAAATGTCAATAATTTGGCAGTTACTGGTGAAATCGCGATATTTGTAAATCTAAAACTGAAATCTTTGGCTTCCAGCTAGTTTTAAAATTCAAGAAAGAAAATTTCGACTTTGGCCTGTCAGCGACACTCGATTTTCATGTCGCCACTAAAACGAAAGGAGTTAGAGACGGAGGCTAATGAAATCTACTTGTCAGTTGTTTGCCTTTTTCTGGCGCCGTTTCCAACCTTTTCCACACAGAAAAATGAGGAAAATCAGCCAAGACCTGCAAAATGGACGTTGGTCATAACATTTAAATTGCCGCACGCAAACCCCCGACAGCTGTCACTGGTAGAGCCTGACACACCCAGGGATGTCACAGTGTCCACTGAGGCCTGCAACAAATATAAAACAACAACAAGAATGAAATGAACATAATTATTTTCTGATCAGTACAGAACCAGGACAAACTGAATGACTGACAGTGACACATCAGCTCCAACTGCTCCACTTATCTTTATTTATAAGGAAGTTTTTGTAATTGTCAGGACATTAGACTTGGCCATAAAGTCCAAAAAAAAAAAAAGTCTTGCATGTATCTCTCACATTGGCGTATCGATTATTTTGGTGGTTTGAATTACGACTACGTCATCATTGCTGGTGGTGAGTGAGACTTTCTCACTAGGTCATGTTGACACGTTGATCTAGAGGCAAAATCCTCTCCTCTCATGCTAAAGGTACGGGGTTCGATCCCCGGTCGGTGCAAGCATGTTGGAATTGTTTGGGAGAAAAAAGTCCTGTCCCCGATCCTATAGTAAACAGGATAGAGCACCTAGTCTTCTCGAATAAGGACAAAAACTCGAAGGGCCCATGTGCACCTTGTGCACGTTAGAGATACCATGGCAGCTGAAAGTCCAGAAGAGCAGGCCGAACAAGACGGGCAAAATTGTAAAAAAAAAAAAAAAAAAGCTAATCCTGACCACAACAGACAGACAAACAAGGAAGAACAACAAACAAACAAACAAGAAAAGTTCAAGTTCAAGTTCAACAAATCTTTATTATCCCATAAACAGGAACTTGTGCAACAAATTGTCAGGCATAAAAGTAACATATTTAAGATAGAACAAATAAACATGCATGTGTATATTCTCTCTCTCTCTCTCTCTCTCTCTCTCTCTCTCTCTCTCTCTCTCTCGATCTCTCTTACCAAGGCAGACCTATCTCGAATTTTTAGAGCTGGTTTGATTAAGTAGGGTGACGGCGGTGGGTAGGGTGACGGCGGTGGGAACGAAGGTTTTTTGGAATCTTTGTGTTTTTGTCGAAATTGACCGAAAACGTCGGTTTGAAGGGAGAAGTTCAAAAAGATAGGACAGAGGGTGGGATGGGTCTTTATGAATACTGGTTGCCTTGCCAAGGGCTCTCTTGTTGAACAACTGTTCAAGAGGCACCTGCTTTCTCCCGACTATCTTGCTGCACGAGTTCACAATGCTGTTCAGTGGATTTTTGCTTTTTACATTAAGAGTTTTGTACCAGCATATAAAGGAAAAAGTGAGGACGGATTCGATAAAAGCATGGTAGCACATTTCCATAATTCTGCTTGAGACCATCAATGATCTCAACTGATACAGGATGTGCATTCTCTGTTTACATTTTTTGTAGACAACTTGAGCATTTTTAGAGAAATTAAGTTTATTGTCTATGATTGTGCCCAGATATCTGTGTTCTTCCACTCTCTCTACTGTTTGACCCTTCAGCTGGAGGGCCGCCACATCTTTCCTATTCCTCTTGTAATCTGTAAGCATTTCTTTTGTTTTCCCTACATTTAATTCTAAAAAGTTGTCATCGCACCACTGGGCGAAAACGGAAACATTTTCTTGGTATCTGACCTCAGAGTCTGACAAGTCTACTAGTGCTGTGTCATCTGAAAATTTGATAAGACGGACTTCATCTTTGTCGCTGCGACAGTCGTTGGTGTAAAGGGTAAAAATAAAAGGTGAGACTACTGGTGTAAATGCCAAGAGCAGCGAAACTCTTAAAATAAAGACCTGAAACACTAAGTGAAATATTCATATCTTGAATAGTTTTGAAATGATACATAGAAATATGTTTGCCACATGCATGTACTATGTACTATATGTCTGGATAATATCAGAAATCTCAGTCTCACCAAAGTTTTGAAAGGTTCCCGTGTACAATGAGAAAATCATAGCTTGGCCAGCAGGTGAGATGGGCGGCGCTGGTAAATGTAAAGTTTTGACACGTGTGTGCGTACCCCGGGTAGTTTGCGCTGGGCTTGTATTTGTAATATAAAACCCTTTTGTGACTCCAGAGATAGAGAGGTCCTCTCTACAGCCTTAATTAATTATTCTTTCAGATTTTCTTTTTGTTTTCCTCCTGTGTTTTGGTTGAAAGGGTAAGGGGGCAGGGTTAGGGATTGGATAAGATTTAGGGTTGAGGATAAGAACGGCGTTAGGGATAAGTACGTATACGTATGCGCCCCTACCGCAAAATGCTTGGGGCACGTACGTACTTAAAACAACAGCCTTTTTAAAAAGCCACCCCTTCCTCCACGGGAGATAATCACAATGATATCTAAAAATGCAATATTTTCACAAACTCCTCAGAAGAATAATCGAGTTAAATCCGCCAAATCAAAGCCAGATTCGACAATCTAAAAACCATAGTTACGCTAACGCTGCGATACGCAATAATGAAACGAACCAAAGAATAATCGATATTCATTGCAAGAAAAAGGAAAAAATGCCATGCTATTGTCCATTGCAGCACAAGTTCTAGGCCGCTGTTTTACATCTGGAATCTCATGGAGGAGACCAGAACTTGGTATGGTCAGGGCGGCCATTCTCTCTGTTTAATGCACGGGCGGCGAGGTGATCACGTGCACTCGTCTCCCTCTCTGCTGTTGGAAACTCTAGTGCCTTAATGTTCCTGCTCTGGGTCGTTAAGAACATTCCCGGAAAGGGCACAAGGGGAGAGAAGTTTAACAACATTCCCGGAAGGGCACAAGGGGAGACAACGGTGAAGTCAGTGCACATGGAAATTATCTTTATGGGTCTGAATGAATAATTTTTGTTGTTGTCGATGTTATCATCTCGGGATGACGTCGCGAGTAGAGAATCGTCGACAGCTCCACAATAATGTCACCACTCAGACAGTGCTACAGCGAAATCCAACAACATCATCACCTACAACAACAACAACAACAACAGAAAGAATAAAAAGACAATTTTAATTTGAGTTTAAGTTTGTAGAAAACACGACGACACGATCAGGGTCACAGTGACATTGTGAAGGCCAGGGAGAATCAGGCAGATAGACAGAATAGAACAGAGAGACAAGACAAAAGGAGAAGCTACCAGAAGTTTCCACTAAACTCTCGCTGAAAGGACAGAACAAAGCAGGAAGGAAAAGAAAGAAGAGAATGTAAGGAAAATAAAAAGGAGAAAAAAGTGACATGAGGAAACAAAATTTAGAGAAATGAAATTAAAAACATTCACTGGAGCCAAATAACATTCAAGTCTTTTCTGCTACAAGCACAAGAGTTTAATACCTGCGGCTTCTGCTCTTCTCTCTCTCTCTCTCTCTCCCGCTTTCTCTCCATCTCTCGTTCTCACCCCCTCACTCCCTCTCCCCCCCCCCTCCCCCGATCTCTCTCTCTCCATAAACTCATTGTCGAAATTATGCTGGTACTTTTGGCAAACTCGTCTTGCGTCACGGCATGATTTCATAATGTTTCCACCTAAGACCATGACCTTTTGCAGCCAGGTCAACCACCAACACACAAGGGTTAAGCAGTCCTTTGACAGCTAAAGTTGTCGCGCTTTGATTGGCCTGCCCAGCACATTTCCCTGACTGGAAACGAGGCTTTCATGGCGTCACTGTCGAATTATCAATTAATTAGAGACTTGCGGATGTGATACGGCGAGGACGTCATCATTTTTTGTTCCAGCAGGCTTATTTTTCTTGACTTACCTGAGGGGAGAGAGCATGTGATAGAAGGAGTGAGAATGTGATGGGAAGAGAGAGAGAGAGGGGGTGGGGAGAGGGAGTGTGGGAGAGAGAGGAATGAGTTTTTATTACTTGTAAAGCGCATTGAGCATTTATTGGAAATGCGCTAAATAAATGTAATTTATTATTATTATTATTATTATTATTATTATTATTATTATTATTATTATTATTAACAGCTACAGATTCACAAACTGTCGGTACTATAGAGAAAGTGACACGTTGATCAAGAGCCAAGGTGCTGGCCTCTCCTGCCGTAGGTAGCGGGTTCCATCCCCGGTCGGTGCAGGCATGGTGGACTCTTTTTTTTTTGGAGGGGGGTGGGGGTGGGGGTATTCTTGTCCCTGACCCTACAGAAGAGAAACAAGAACAAAAAAATAAAAAATAAAAACAAGAAAAGTGAAGTGTAAATGCTAAAAGCAGCGAAACTTCCTAACCCTAACCCTAACCCTAACCCTAACCCTAACCCTAACCCTAACCCTAACCCTAACCCTAACCCTAACCCTAACCCTAACCCTAACCCTAACCCTAACCCTAACCCTAACCCTAACCCTAACCCTAACCCTAACCCTAACCCTAACCCTAACCCTAACCCTAACCCTAACCCTAAAACCCTAACCCTAACCCTAACCCTAACCCTAACTCCTAACCCTAACCCTAACCCTAACCCTAACCCTAACCCTAACCCTAACCCTAACCCTAACATAAAACCCTAACCCTAACATAAAACCCTAACCCTAACATAAAACCCTAACCCTAACATAAAACCCTAACCCTAACATAAAACCCTAACATAAAACCCTAACCCTAACATAAAACCCTAACCCTAACATAAAACCCTAACCCTAACATAAAACCCTAACCCTAACATAAAACCCTAACCCTAACATAAAACCCTAACATAAAACCCTAACCCTAACATAAAACCCTAACCCTAACATAAAACCCTAACCCTAACATAAAACCCTAACATAAAACCCTAACCCTAACATAAAACCCTAACCCTAACCCTAACCCTAACATAAAACCCTAACATAAAACCCTAACCCTAACATAAAACCCTAACCCTAACATAAAACCCTAACATAAAACCCTAACCCTAACCCTAACATAAAACCCTAACATAAAACCCTAACCCTAACCCTAACATAAAACCCTAACCCTAACCCTAACCCTAACATAAAACCCTAACCCTAACCCTAACCCTAACATAAAACCCTAACCCTAACCCTAACATAAAACCCTAACCCTAACCCTAACATAAAACCCTAACCCTAACCCTAACCCTAACATAAAACCCTAACCCTAACCCTAACCCTAACATAAAACCCTAACCCTAACCCTAACCCTAACATAAAACCCTAACATAAAACCCTAACCCTAACATAAAACCCTAACCCTAACATAAAACCCTAACCCTAACCCTAACCCTAACATAAAACCCTAACATAAAACCCTAACATAAAACCCTAACATAAAACCCTAACATAAAACCCTAACATAAAACCCTAACATAAAACCCTAACATAAAACCCTAACATAAAACCCTAACATAAAACCCTAACATAAAACCCTAACATAAAACCCTAACATAAAACCCTAACATAAAACCCTAACATAAAACCCTAACATAAAACCCTAACATAAAACCCTAACATAAAACCCTAACATAAAACCCTAACATAAAACCCTAACATAAAACCCTAACATAAAATCCTAACATAAAACCCTAACATAAAACCCTAACATAAAACCCTAACATAAAACCCTAACATAAAATCCTAACATAAAACCCTAACATAAAACCCTAACATAAAACCCTAACATAAAACCCTAACATAAAACCCTAACATAAAACCCTAACATAAAATCCTAACATAAAACCCTAACATAAAACCCTAACATAAAATCCTAACATAAAACCCTAACATAAAACCCTAACATAAAACCCTAACATAAAACCCTAACATAAAATCCTAACATAAAACCCTAACATAAAACCCTAACATAAAACCCTAACATAAAACCCTAACATAAAACCCTAACATAAAACTCTAACATAAAATCCTAACATAAAACCCTAACATAAAACCCTAACATAAAATCCTAACATAAAATCCTAACATAAAACCCTAACATAAAATCCTAACATAAAACCCTAACATAAAACCCTAACATAAAACCCTAACATAAAACCCTAACATAAAATCCTAACATAAAACCCTAACATAAAACCCTAACATAAAACCCTAACATAAAATCCTAACATAAAACCCTAACATAAAATCCTAACATAAAACCCTAACATAAAACCCTAACATAAAACCCTAACATAAAACCCTAACATAAAACCCTAACATAAAACCCTAACATAAAACCCTAACATAAAACCCTAACATAAAACCCTAAATACATTCAATCCATATAATTTTTATGTATATTATAATCTTACATGTATAGCAGAGAAAGATTTATCACAGAGATGAAAATAAAAATTTAAAAAATGCAAACTTTCTCTCTCTAATCATAGCAGATTGTTTAACTCAGGAATCCTTACATTTGTTTGCTTGTTTTCTGGCACATTCCCAGGCAGGAGATACGCCAGACGTTATAAATTAAAAAAAAATTATTCACTTCTAACTGACAGAACACTACATTCCAAAGACATTTTGTTGTCGGGACTGCCCATTTTATAAGGACAAATGTAATGAAATCTTCCAGCGGAAATGAGTCAATAACATTACAGAATTCTGCCTTAGCTCTGGCTGTATCTGATATAACAAATGTCCAGGCTGGCAGAAATCTGTGAGGGGGGAGGGGAGGGGTGAGGGGAGGCACAGGTTGGTCTACAGGCATGCTGCTCGCCTTTCCTGCTGAAGGTACCGGGTTCGATCCTCGGTCAGTGCAGACATCATGGACTTTTTTTTTTGGTGGGGGGGGGGGGTCCTGTCCCTGATCCTATGGTACGTAGGATGGAGCACCTAGTCTTCTTGGATAAGGACGAAAAAATAGGAGGGCTCGTGTGAACGTCGCAATAAATACATTAAAGATACCTCGGCAGTTGAACGTCCAGAAGTGCAGGCCGAACAAGGCCGCTGCCCGGGCAAAATTCTATCATAGAAACACAGAAACAAGAAAAATAAAACCAAGAAAATTGAGGTGCAAAATCTGAGAGCAGCGGAACTTCCTAACATAAAAATCTAAACACAGAAACTGGTGAGATGCACGAAATTGAAAGTGAAGACATTAAGTCAGATAGCAGTGACGCCGACCGCTGACGCCCCGAAATATCTGTGGGTAATTAATCCATAACGCTGAGGGCAAAGGTTACCAGCACTTGGCACGTCAGGCAAATGATAGGAAATAAAATTATTTGTAGAAACAGTTATCTCTCTAATTGTCTCTTGCCGTCCGTCTCTCTTTGTACATCTATCTGACTTTCTGTCTGTCTGTCTTCCTGTCTGTCTGTCTGTCTATCTGTCTGTCTCTGTCTTTCTGTCTGTCTGTCGGCCTATCTGTCCGTCTGTCTGTTTTTCTCCTCTCTATCTCATTATTTTGTTTAAAGACCTTTGACCACTGGAAAACAAAATTATCGACAAAAATGTTTTTTCAAAAATTTGGCAGACAATCCGTGGGGCTACCGGAGTTTTAAGGAATCCTCTTCAATCTGAAAGTTCACGGTGCTGAACATTTCTAAATGCACCCGTGCAGCAATGAGATCTCCATGTGTAACATACAGTTTGCAGTTGTCTGTTGCTATAGTAGATTTTATTTCGTCCGAGACACAGTATAAAGAGACGAACCATTCCTTTTTCCCACTAAATGTCCACAAACTGCGCGCGTATAAATACGACGAGTGCTAGTATTTTTATGCTCTATTATGAAGGGGTGTGGCGAGCACTGTTGCATTGCTGATATTGATGATACGCGCTCTTCCGATGGACGGAATATGACGATAAATTTGATTCGTCTCCCTATCCCGTGTCATGATCACATTAGGATCATAAATGCCGTGCTGGGTCACGACGTCAGTGAGTTAATTTTTACGATCTTGTTGATTATAACCAGCGTAATTTGTCCTTGAGCTGTTCTCGTGAACAGTTTGTTTTGAAACACCTTTTTTCTGATGGATGGAGAGAAGGAGGGGCGAGATAGAATAAATGTATAGCTAGGAATGACAGAGCAGTTCTCGACCCCGTGATTTTGATTAACATAGATAAGGGGCGAGTAAAGGTAGTTTATTTAGACGCTGAGTTGGCGTTCGCAAATTCGTGCATAAGAGTAGAAAGCACGGGGTTTGAAGATTTTAGTAGTTAATGTTTCGCATTTTAAATTTTGTCTAGACCGTAAAAATTGACCTTGATTTTGGCGCCAGGCCATGACAAGCATAAATTAGTATTGCATCCTGAGCTGAAGCGACTGCACCAATCAAATGTATGAATCTGGACGGAAGGTCGAGACATAGCTTTGGTATTTAAACCCGTGCAGAGCTTAGATAGTTGCCACATGTAGACAATCCATTTACGAGGTGGACGGCGATAGTCCTCAGCCAGATGAGAGACATTTAAGACGCAGTTGAGCAGTCCATATTGTAAGGAGCATGATTTTAAAGCTCCAGAGCCTAAGCTACTTGGTTTGATATGAACCCACAGCGCTTACATCCAGCGCTCTCACTCCCAGTGAGGGCCTCATGGTGAGAGTCCATACTAATTTGTAATGTTGAAAGTGAACCGTTCTACTTACTTTTGAAGACAGTTTCAGAGCTACCGCCAGACAACGCATGGTTGTACAAGCATTCTCCATGGCGTGTCTAGAGGAAATGTCCATATCATAACATGTCTCATTGAATTAATAGAATTTAAACTGTTATATCCGTCGCCACGTGCGCGGATTCTATTTGGCATATAACTCATATGACCTGCAAGTAGTTAGAGTGAATAAGTTAGTCTTTAAAGAAAACTGTAGTTTCATTAGTTAGATTCAGTTGCCTTTGAATTGATATTTATATTTATAATTATATTTGTTACATTAATTCCTGTAATTAAACTGCCCTACAGTTCTGCTAAAAATCAAAGCAATTGATTTATTTAGTTTTTAGAGTGCAAGTATTTTTTTTTGTGTGTTCGTCGATTGTGGGAGCGGACCTCGAAAGAGTGTCAGTCGAAATATCCCCATCTAACCCACATGGCGACATCCCGTGTCTCTCAGATTTCTTTTGTTTTATTAGAGATTATTTTGTCTTCTTCCTTCGTGTCTCCCTTCTCCCCTATCTCCCTTCCCCTATCTCCCTCCCTCCCTGCCTCCCTCCTCCCCTGTCTCCCTCCCCGTCTCCCTCACTCCCGCCTGTCTCACTCCCGCCTGTCTCACTCCCGCCTGTCTCACTCCCGCCTGTCTCACTCCCGCCTGTCTCACGGTCTGAACGTCCTCCATTAACACGGCGTAATTTATTATCGCCATTTTGTCCGTGGATGTCTTTGTCTATCTGTCTGTCTGTCTGTCTGTCTGTCTGTCTGTAGCTGATTGGAGGGTCGCTGATGTGAGTTTGGCCTTCCGTGTTCTCTTTCTTTTATCTGTGTCTGCTGTGTCAGTTTCTGTCCTTACCTGGCAAGGGATGGCCGCCATGGAGTTGACAGGGATTTAATTAACAAATTCTAAACTTCTAGTTGTCTCTGTCTGTCTGTCTGTTTGTCTGTTTGTCTTTTTGTCTGTGTCTGTCTGTCTGTCTATCTGTAACTCTATCTGTCTGTCTGTTTGTCAATCTATCTGTCTGTTTGTCTCTGTCTGTCTGTTTGTCTGTCTTTCTCTCTGTCTTGCCTACTCTCACTCTCTCCATCACTCTCTCTCTCTCTCCATCACACACACACACACACACACATACACACACATACACACACTCACACACACACATACACACTCCCCTTGTTTCCCCCGTTGTCTTCCCATCTCTCCCGTTTCTCTCCCATCTCTCTATCCCCCCTCTCCCTTTCTCTCTCCCTCCATCTGTCTTTCTGTATTCCTCTCCTCACCACCACAGTGACAGGGCTATCCATACTGTTTAGCAATCTGTCCATACAACTTTGTATTTTCTATTCCAATGAACTCTCCAAATACCCCCCCCCCCCCAACCCGTCTATACCAACCTTAAATCAACCCAGAGAGACACGTCGCTGTCATGTCCAGAGAATATTGCTAAATCCTGCAAGAGAGAACCAGAACCCGTATGACAGACCTTCATCCAGAACTTGCCAGGAGCAGATCTCTCAGCCTGGCTCCACTCGTGAGCCCGTCTCCACTTTCTATTTCACGAGGCCGTTGACAAGTTGTGTATTGGTTTTGCAACTTTTGGTCAAGATCGTAAAATGACCAATGTTGGGATAGTTTTTAAAAACAACAACAACAAAAGATATGGGGTGGTAGTATGACGTCAGGGAATGTAAGTCCCTGGCACAGTTGCTGTGACGAATGACCGGGCCTGGTGACTGAACATTTGCTGGGTCACAGTGACACGGCATGAAAGGGTCAGCGGACGTTCAAGGTCATGGACAAATATGACTGTGTCAGCCCAGGTCAGGCTGGTTTGGTCTGACCTGACTTTCACATCTCCACCGTCATCACGTGACCATCATCGTCATCGTCACGTCATCGTCACGTGTTGCTTTCTTTCTTTCCGTTCATCATTATCATCATTTTCATCATCCATTCTGCAAAAAAGTGACAATACACATCCCTTTTGTTTTACACATACTTTTTTAGAAAAAGATACTGGCATGACTGTATGTAAACGGAGTACAATTTTGTGTCATGGAGCCGAGTCTGCATGATTAGCAGGAATTATACTCATTACTTTGATCAATTCTGTTGACCACTTTGTGTCAAAAGCTGCCCAGGACTTGATATAGACTGTTGTTACTAGTACGCACGCATCCGATGCGTTTTGCGCTAGAGGCGCGTATGTATACGTACCTATCCCTAACCCCGTTCTTATCCTCAACCCGAAATCTTATCAAATCCCTAACCCTGACCCCCCCCCCCCCCCCTTACCCTTTCAACCAAAAAACAGGATAAAAACAAAAAGAAAATCTGAAAGAATAATTAATTAAGGCTGTTGTCAGGAATATTTCGGGAGGAGCTCTCTAGCTCTGGAGTCACAAACGGCTTTAAAATACGTACCCCTAGCGCAAAAAAAAAATAAAAAAATTGGCGACTGCACGTACTTATAATAGCATTCTAATATTCCACAATCATGTCTCAGAGCTCAGAACTCTACAGTCCATACAGTTCAAACGTTAACCCTCACGCCAGAAAGTCCAAGGAAAACGTTTCTGAGTTCTGCAGATTGTTTGGTTATGAGCCCAAAAGACGGTCAGACAATGACGTCATACACGTCGTTAACAATGACGTCACAGATACAATTGGGGACACGTTGGTGTAGAAGCAAGGTGTTCGCCTCTCATGCCCAAAGTACCGGGTTCGATTCCCGGTAGGTGCAGGCATGTTGGAGTTTTGGGAGAAAAATCCTGTCCCTGAGCCTATGGTAGGTGGGATGGAGCACCTAGTCTTCTCGGATAAGGACGAATAACTCGGAAGGTCCTTGTGCACCTTGATACCTTGGCAGTTGGAAATCGAGAAGAGCAGGCCGAATAAGGCCGCTGCCTGGGCGAAATTAAAAAAAAAAAGAAAAGAAAATCCTACCATAAAAACACACAACAACATTAGCAAGAAAAAAAAAAAGACAAGAAAAGGTGAGGTGTAAATGCCTAGAGCAGCCAAACTTCCCGAGATAAAGACCTAATCCACGACATAGCTACCTGCTCGGGTGGAATGTAAGAGCAGCCAAACTTCCCGAGATAAAGACCTAATCCACGACATAGCTACCTGCTCGGGTGGAATGTAAGAGCAGCCAAACTTCCCGAGATAAAGACCTAATCCACGACATAGCTACCTGCTCGGGTGGAATGTAAGAGCAGCCAAACTTCCCGAGATAAAGACCTAATCCACGACATAGCTACCTGCTCGGGTGGAATGTAAGAGCAGCCAAACTTCCCGAGATAAAGACCTAATCCACGACATAGCTACCTGCTCGGGTGGAATGTAAGAGCAGCCAAACTTCCCGAGATAAAGACCTAATCCACGACATAGCTACCTGCTCGGGTGGAATGTAAGAGCAGCCAAACTTCCCGAGATAAAGACCTAATCCACGACATAGCTACCTGCTCGGGTGGAATGTAAGAGCAGCCAAACTTCCCGAGATAAAGACCTAATCCACGACATAGCTACCTGCTCGGGTGGAATGTAAGAGCAGCCAAACTTCCCGAGATAAAGACCTAATCCACGACATAGCTACCTGCTCGGGTGGAATGTAAGAGCAGCCAAACTTCCCGAGATAAAGACCTAATCCACGACATAGCTACCTGCTCGGGTGGAATGTAAGAGCAGCCAAACTTCCCGAGATAAAGACCTAATCCACGACATAGCTACCTGCTCGGGTGGAATGTAAGAGCAGCCAAACTTCCCGAGATAAAGACCTAATCCACGACATAGCTACCTGCTCGGGTGGAATGTAAGAGCAGCCAAACTTCCCGAGATAAAGACCTAATCCACGACATAGCTACCTGCTCGGGTGGAATGTAAGAGCAGCCAAACTTCCCGAGATAAAGACCTAATCCACGACATAGCTACCTGCTCGGGTGGAATCAAATGCAGGAAACACCCTGGTGAAAATCCAGTGAATGGCGTAATCTCATCATGAGTGGCAGCGCAGTTCCTATGTAGGTCACGCTGCATCTCTCCGTGTCAGAATCGAGAACTTCCTGGCAGACCACAAGGTCAAACGACCTGGTTGAAAAGTGCATTGTTTCTCCTTGACCTAAATGTGAGAGGACAATATTACACATTCCCGAAAATTTGAAATTCCTAATGTCTTTTTGTCTCACATGGAATTTTTTTTTTACTGACAGAAACATCATGAACATTTGGTGTTGTGGGGGCAGCTAACTCCAATAGCTCCATCTCAGTGCTGTTATTGCCTCCTCTATCGTCTCTATCACCATCAAGACATACAAAAACAATAACACAATGCATGATGAGAGTGATAATAATTACATTAATGATAAGAAAAGGAAGGAGAAGAGAAAAAAAAAAGCACAGGAACGAAAATAAGGAAATGACAAAGAAAAGAAAAGGAAAAACAAAAACTAGGTCATTCCAACATCGAAACGATCCCGAAAGAATGTATATCTAGATCTAGTTCAACGCGCGCTGTGGGGAATTGTTCATTATTTTGTATTTATGGATCATTTCATTTTTTTAGACGCATCAAGAAGTTGCTGGATGGTTGTTTTTTTTAATCACTTTTTTAAATCACTTTTTAAAAAATCCAGACATGGACGGCCGTGCTGTGCCATTTGCTCCAGGTCTGAGCTCTCAGCTAACTACCCATAGATCTATTGCTTTCACATTCTTTTTTTTTTTTTTCATTCAGTTGTTTTATTGGTTCAATTTTCTATTTTTTTTTTTCATTCAGTTGTTTGATTGGTTCAATTTTCTATTTTTTTTTTTCATTCAGTTGTTTGATTGGTTCAATTTTCTATTTTTTTTTTTCATTCAGTTGTTTTATTGGTTCAATTTTCTATTTTTTTTTTTCATTCAGTTGTTTTATTGGTTCAATTTTCTATTTTTTTTTTTCATTCAGTTGTTTTATTGGTTCAATTTTCTATTTTTTTTTTTCATTCAGTTGTTTTATTGGTTCAATTTTCTATTTTTTTTTTTCATTCAGTTGTTTTATTGGTTCAATTTTCTATTTTTTTTTTTTCATTCAGTTGTTTATTGGTTCAATTTTCTATTTTTTTTTTTTTCATTCATTTGTTTTATTGGTTCAATTTTCAATTTTTTTTTTTCATTCAGTTGTTTTATTGGTTCAATTTTCTATTTTTTTTTTTCATTCAGTTGTTTTATTGGTTCAATTTTCTATTTTTTTTTTTCATTCAGTTGTTTTATTGGTTCAATTTTCTATTTTTTTTTTTCATTCAGTTGTTTTATTGGTTCAATTTTCTATTTTTTTTTTTCATTCAGTTGTTTTATTGGTTCAATTTTCTATTTTTTTTTTTTCTGATGAAGGTGAAAATATCGAAATCTTGGGTTGTCTTCCCTTTTTCTGTACATTTGATGATGTCATTTGCCTAGTCTTTGTTAGGCTGAGGTTTTGCTGCTACTTACGACTTTTTCTTTTTGCCACGTTTTTTTAAAACACATCCACACACACAATACAAAATGTAACCAGCTCAAAGTGCAGCTCTCGCGTGATCACTTACACAAATATACATAGGAAAATAATCGCACGCTCGCACAGCCAGACACACACATAGACAGACACACACAGACACACACACACACAGACACACACAGACCCAGACACACACACATACAGACAGACACACAGACACACACAGACACACACACACACAGACAGACACACACAGACCCAGACACACACACACACACACAGACACACAGACAGAGACACACACAGACAGAGACACACAGACCCAGACACACACACACACAAACAGACACACAGACAGACACACACAGACCCAGACACACACACACAGACAGACACACAGACAGACACACACAGACCCAGACACACACACAGACAGACACACAGACAGACACACACAGACCCACACACACACACACACACACACACACACAAACAGACACACAGACAGACACACACACACACACACACACACAGACAGACACACAGTCACACACAGACCCAGACACACACACAGACAGACACACAGACACAGACAGACACACACACACAGACAGACACACAGACACAGACAGACAGACACACACACAGACAGACACACAGACAGACACACACAGACACACTCACACACACACACACACACACACAGACAGACACACATACAGACACACAGACACACACACAGCCCAGCTAACCAGGCAGATGTAAACAACCTAACGACTCTCGCAGCAATCCCCCCCCCCCTTTTTGCGTTTTGGCATCCCAGGAAATCAGCCAGATAATTTGACAAAGCCATAGAGCTGTCAATCAAACTGCTGCACTCATAGATGGTTCTGCTTCCCCACCCCCCCCCCCCCCCCACGTCTTGGCCGCTCTTTGTAATGAAGTATCGATCCTGTTTGAAGATGTTTCTTGAACTCTCCAGAAAGTTCCTTCTGTATAAAAATAATCTACAAAAACAAACCCAAACACGTTCCAACATTTTCTACTGACTCGTGGGAAGAAGAACGAGACAGAAATGTTGTCAGTAATACAGTAGACCTGCAGGATGTCATGTTGTCAGTAATACAGTAGACCTGCAGGCTGCCATGTTGTCAGTAATACAGTAGACCTGCAGGATGTCATGTTGTCAGTAATACAGTAGACCTGCAGGATGTCATGTTGTCAGTAATACCGTAAACCTGCAGGATGTCATGTTGTCAGGAATACAGTAGACCTGCAGGATGTCATGTTGTCAGTAATACAGTAGACCTGCAGGATGCCATGTTGTCAGTAATACCGTAGACCTGCAGGATGCCATGTTGTCAGTAATACAGTAGACCTCCAGGATGCCATGTTGTCAGTAATACGTAGACCTGCAGAATGTCATGTTGTCAGTAATACAGTAGACCTGCATGATGTCATGTTGTCAGTAATACAATAGACCTGCAGGATGTCATGTTGTCAGTAATACAGTAGACCTGCAGAAGGTCATGTTGTCAGTAACACAGTAGACCTGCAGGATGTCATGTTGTCAGTAATACAATACTCCTGCAGGATGTCATGTTGTCAGTAATGCAGTAGACCTGCAGGATGTCATGTTGTCAGTAATACAATAGACCTGCATGATGTCATGTTATCAGTAATACAATAGACCTGCAGGATGTTCCAGTGTTCAAATCTCGAAATTTTCTTGATCATGGCTTTAAAGTTGGGCTGTGGTGTATGACCCGAGACACAGAAAACAGATGGAACCATTTCTTCTCCCACTATGTGTCCACAAATTGTGCGCGTATAAATTCAATGAGCCCTACCTTTTTTTGTTCAATTATAAAGGGGGGGGGGGAGTGGTGTGAATTGTTGCATGTTGTCGTGGATGATCCGGACTACGGTCCTTTGACAATTGACGACAGCCATGTTTGTTTACCTACACAGATGAAAGAAAAACATTTGGATATTTGATCACACTTTCCTCTACTGATCAGTTAACAGTGAAAACTTCAAAGTCTACACGTCTACACGACTACACCCGTCTGTCGGCTAAACGTCTTCAAAACGCCGTCTAACAAAAATCACTTACACATCTAAAAACGGAAAGGCATCATTTTGGTGAGACTATGATCTTACAGTACGACTGACTCAAAAACAGGAAGTTCAGGAAATGCTGCCTGTGTTCATCAAACAAACTGCCTGGAGTGCACACTGCTGCAACCTTCACCGGCTGCCCACAGCTTATGCTCATATTTAGGTCTTTTTCAAAGTGTTCAGTATGTGGGATGAGCAAAAGTGAAATGGGCGACGGTGCCGTATGGGATGAGGTCGGTACGATCAAAGATACAAGATACAAAATAAAATGGGACAGCTAGCGCGTTTAGCATGAACAGATTTCACACCGCCACCTAGCGGCGAATACCCGGAAGTCATGAACAATGTCATACTTATCAAAGCCAAATAAGGAAAATATTGAATTTTGTTCACTTTTCAGCTATCGCTGTAATCCTTGATTGACGTCACTTATTTTGTAATTATAACTTCAATCGCTGTGCACTGTAACAAATGAGCATCATGAATTTATCATTATATCAAGCATTCTTTTCATGCAATGCGCCATGGGCCCCGCCCCCAATCAGTGCGCAAACTATGTGCACGATTTTCGTAGAGGTGGGAAGAAGGGAATGTCTCATTTATTGCTTCTAGTATGTTTGGTGGGATGGCCGATTAGTTTGCTACAAAGTCAAGGAGATACTCTCGCCAGTGTTGGCAAGTTAGGAATGATCATTTACAATGGGTGACCAGCAAGTAGGACAGAACCAGGTGCTGTATGCTACAGTGGTCTGCTACTAACCTTTAATCTTTTTTTTTTTTCTCTGCTAGACCTGGGGAGATCCATTGTGAGTGGCGAGTAGCAAGAACGACAACATACTGGTAAATACTGGCATTTACTTTCCGTGATAGTAAAGTTCAGGAGTGTTACTTGCCCTTGGGCGTTTTGTGGAACTACATAGAATCAGGTGAGTACTATAAATATACTGTTGTCCTTATGTGTGTGTGTGTGTGTGCGTGCGCATATGTGTATGTGTGTACTGTTTTTATGTAGATGGGTGCCTGTGAGTGTGTAATGATGTGAAATCCTTTTTGTTGAGTTGTTTGTGAGCTCACAGACATCGCACTGACCACAGCTTACGTCCAGCGTCCGCATCTTTCACCACTGTCGGGAACAAGCAGAAAACAGGTCATATTTGATACAATTATACTTCATATGTCAATAGTAAGAACTCCGCCTTAGTAATATAACTGTATGGACTAAGTGGTAGAGTCTGTTGTTTTAATGTAGAACTTACGTCGTTTTGTGTCCAAACCATCGAAATTTAACTTTGTCTCTGTCGGTTTTCTACGCCGGTCTTCTTTCCCATTGGCTAGGCCATCCATTCATCCATTCGTCCATCCATCCATCCGTCCATTCATTCCCACACCCCTTCATCCATCCTTCCATCTGTCTGTCCATCCACCCGTCCATCCATCCATCCATCCATCCATCCATCCTTCTATCCATCTATCCACCTACCCATTCATCCATCCTTCTGTCCATCCATCCATCCTTCTGTCCTTCCATCCACCCGTCGATCCCTCCAGCTATCCATCCATTCATCCAGCTATTCATCCATCCATCCATCCATCCATCCATCCATCCATCCATCCATTCGTCCACCCACCCATCAATCCATCCATCCATTCGTCCAGCTATCCATCCACCCATCCATCCATCCATCCATTCGCCCATCCATCCACCCATTCGTCCAGCTATCCATCCATCCATCCATCCATCCATTCGACCATCCACCCATCCATCCATTTATCCACCCACCCATCCATCCATCCGTCCGTCCATCCGTCCGTCCATCCATCCATCCATCCATCCATCCATCCATTTGTTCATCCAGCCACTCGCCATCCATCCATTCGTCCAGCTATCCATCCACCCATCCATTCGTCCATCCACTCATCCATCCATCCATCAATCCGTCCATCCATCCATCTATCCATATTTGGGCATAAAAAAAGCTCTACACCGCCGTCAGTGGCCCAATTTTTCCGACCCGCTGGCCTATAATTTATAAAATTTGTCTAATTTTCTCACCATCCGCCCGGTGTCAATATCAATTTGAATCTGTGAAAACTTATCCCGGAAAAATTACCCTCGAAAATAATACAAAAAAGTCATGTAATTATGATGATAATATTTTTTATGATAATCACACTGAAAAACACTAGCCCACCTACAAGAATCAGCTGGTTCTGTTGGACCCGTCAGCAAGTCAGTACTGTACGAGTAGAGAATCCAATGTTCTCCATTGCTCGGGAAGAACTCTCCAAGCACCCGGAGAATGCCAGCACTACTTAATGAAACCATGCTCACAGACAGACAGGTCCCTCACAGGTCCCTCACTAGAAAAAACCTGCTGACTGCACGCTGATTACACTATGTTGACCTCTGATCTTCTGAGCGGTCAATTGCCCCACGTGCCGCCAACTGTCAGTAAAAGTGACGGTGGAGTGACATGTGGCGGACACATCTGGTTTGAGATCCAACTTTTTCTTAGAACTTTTAAGCCTTTTTGTTTTTAATTACAGTAGGAAAAGTTTGATCACTGATAGACTTTTTTTTTTCCATTTGTATTGTAATAATTAACTTGTAAAAATAATGATGTGTTTTAACTAAAATTAAAACTAGGATAAACATAAAATCAATCCATCAAGCTCCCACTCACACACATTAACTAACACTTGATCTACTCTCATCCTCAAATCTCTGAGACCAAAAAGGGACATCATTCAGTTTCAAAGAAAACAGTCCTAAACAATTCAGTCCTGAGCCTATTTCTAAATGTGACGATGTTTTTACTTTTCCTGGTGTCAACGCTGATGTTGTTCTACAATTTAGGCCACCAATAGAAAAAGTCTTGTTACCACGCGAAAACAATGTGGCCGTGGGTGCCTCAATAAGTTTCTTGTCTACTGATCTGAAAGTGCGTGATGGCTGGAATGATTCCACTACCTCTGAAAGATATTCTGATAAGACAAGTTGAACCATAAACAGAGATTGATAAGTTGTAGAAATGATTATTCTCCGTTTCATTTGCTGTTTATTCATGTATTCCTTTAGTCACTTCCTTCAGTCACTGTACACACGGACATTGAACAAAGAGAAAGTCATGTATCCATCCTTTGATTCATGCACGTCATCACAGAGTTAGAGTCACGGGGGGGGGGGGCGTATAGTAGAAAATTCGGTGATTATTTCAGCTGACAAAGAGTCGCTATATCACAGCAACACAATGAATTGTTCAATCGCTCCGACAAGACATCAGAATACACCCGTCAGATCCGATACCAACAGCTCCTCTGTCACTCTAGCTCACCGTATCTATCTATCTATCTATCTATCTATCTATCTATCTATCTATCTATCTATCTATCTATCTATCTATCTATCTATCTATCTATCTATCTATCTATCTATCTATCTATCTATCTATCTATCTACCTATCAATTGGACAGAAACACTAGGAGAGAGAGAACAACTACATTCAACTCTAAACATTCCTGGTTTAATATTCATTTAGCGCCTCCTCCTGACAGACTCGCAGGCCAACAAAAACTGCCAAATGAAAACCCCAATTTTTCATATTTGTGTGTGTGTGTGTGTATGTGTGTGTGTGTGTGTATTATTTATGACGTCATCAATGTTTCATAGCTCAGTGCAGCGTGACTCGGCGGCAGTGAGTAATCGTTTTCTAATGTGTCGGTGAGTCTGTTCATTGGACAGACAAAAAGTGAATCCTCTCCTGATGTTCCAGAATGGAGAATATTTGACGGATGAGCTGGAGATAAAGACAAATGTTGTCATGGAAATTCAAACTGCCAAATCTATCTGCCATTATCATTTGGATAACACTGTGATCGATGGACGAGGAACTGTTTTCTGACTGATTGAAAGATAGACTGATTCACGAGGGGTAATGAATGACTGATTGAATATGTCAGTTAATCAGCCACTCATGAAATCGTGTTCACACTAACTGACTGAGTGAACGACAGCTCCGTCAACTGATTGTTTGACTTGCTTACTTCCTGCATGACTGATTTACTGATTGCGTGGTTCATTTACTGAGTGAGCGACTGTCTGACTGTCTAAATGGCTGATTGTCGAATTGACATATTAACCGAAAGATGGACGGATTGGCCGACTGATTGACTAAGTGACAGAATAACTGGCTCACTGATTGATTGACAGGCGATCGGGCGGACTGACAGATTGTTTGAATGATTGACTGACAGATAGACAGACTGACAGATTGTTTGAATGGTTGACGGACAGATAGACAGACTGACTGATTGTTTGAATGGTTGTCTGACAGATAGACAGACTGACTGATTGTTTGAGTGATTGATTGACATACTGACTGACTAACTGATCGGGTAACGGGCAGACGGACGGACTGACACAGTGAGTGACATACACGCACTCGGTGACATTTCCCGTCAGCCTGTCGTGCAGGGCACCGCGCCATCAAAGTTGCTGGTCTGGACTTGCCAACAAATGAATCATAAATAGACCTGATTTGAGGGCTTTGGTCCTCCATCAGTCAGGCGGAATCTCTACAGCTTTCCAGGGAAAACGAGAAAAATTCTGGGTTGTAAAAAAACTAATTGTGAAATAAAGATGGGGGATTTGGAAGGGGGGGGCGAGCGGGGGGGGGGGGTGAGGAACAGAGAGAGAATAAAAATAGAAAGAAGATTTGTGGAGAGACTGGACACGCAAGTGATTTTAAATGTGGGGGGGGGAGGGGGGGGGAGATTGAACATGAAAGAAATCACTGTGAAAACGGGGGGTGGGGGTGGGGGTTGTAAAATATTTTAGAAAATCCGAGAATGCCAGAACATGACAAATGGAGAGAACGAAGGAAAACAAGGAAAATAGATAGAAAGAGGGAGGAATACTCCAGAGCTAAATTTTGCCCAACTGAAAAAATGGAATGAAAGAAAGAAAAAAGAAAAAAATGACAAAAGCTCTCACCTCCTTATTTTCCCTGATCCCTTTACTGCAATCTTGAAATAATTTATGCCGATCTGTCTGTCTGTCCCACATGTAAAGCACACAGCACAGAGCACACAGTACACAGTACAGAGTTCAGAGTTCACACAGTTTGGAATCAAAATAAAGAAATTTTTAAAATCGTTTTTTCTCTTTTTGCCGTCATTGATACAAGAGGAAGTGTCGGCTTTCCTTATGAAACGGTTAACATGTTCTAGATCAGTTGTGAATTTCCTAGTGGGATCAACTGATGACCTATGTCTTGTATAGCAGAAGAGTGGTGGTGGTGGCAGAGGGAGAGGGAGGGGGGAGAAAGAGAACCAGAGAAAAAAGAGAGAGGAAGAGGAGAAAGTGAGAGAGGAAGACTGAGAGAAATGTTTGAGAGACACACACACACACACACACGCACACACAGCTAGAGAAAGAGACAGATGGATAGAGAGAGAGAAAGAGATAGAGAGATAGAAAGAGATAGAGAGAGAAAAAGAGACACAGAGAGAGAAAGAGAGCGAGACGGAGAGAGAGAGATAACCAGAGAGATTCGAGAGAGGAAGACGGAGAGAGAAAGAAAGAGAGGCAGATAGAAAGGACAGGAAAGAGAGAAGAGAAAGTGAAGAAAGTGGACGGTTTGGCACGTGGAAAGAAAATTAATGATGACATTTTCATTGGGAAATTATTGTACTAATAATTATATTTTATAACTGAGTGACAGAATGTTTCAGGCAACCAACAGCAGGGGATGATGGGAACTGATTCCCGGAGATGGTGTCAGTTACGTCAGTCAGAATGTTGCTGATACAGGCAGGCCAACTTGGCAACTCTTCATTCATGACCAAGTAGACTGGGATGTCCTGGGTCATAAGCCACAAGTTCTAGAGGTTTTTTTTTAAGCTGTCCTCGTGCTGGGAGCTCTCAGGTCTCGACACTCAGCGCGTGCCACCGAATCTGTGGGCCGGCCAGGATGACGTCACACTTCATTAGTCGCCAATGAGAAATGAGGAAGATGGCGGCGGCTCTAACGGGAGCAATGACGTCACTTCCGGTTGACGTTTGGAGCTGTACTAGAGGGAGAAGAGGGGAAGAGAGAGGTCTTCAGCCAGGTAAAACCTGGGACCTTCAGCTTGCCTGGCAAACTAATGGGGTCTAGGGCCAGATCTTTCCCAAACAAAGTCAGAGAATTTGTACGGAAATCGCCAGGTGACCAAATTTGCTTGGCTTGTTGTTTTTTTTTAATTTTCCCACATGAAAATTCTTTCTGTTCCTGGTCGTCTTCAAGTAATCTGGCACGAAGTGGCCAGTGGACTGGAAGTTTATTCAATTGTATTGCCAGGAAGTGATGGCGTTTTAAGAAAATTATTCATTCAGTTTCAATGAAAACAATCCTGAACAATTCAGTTTTGAGCCTATTTTTAAATGTAATGATTTTTTCACTTTTCCTGGTGTCAACACTGATGTTGTTCTACAATTTAGGCCCATCAATAGAAAATGTCTTGTTACCAAGCGACAATCTGACTGTGGGGGGTCTCAAGAAGTTTCCCGTCTGTCGCGATGTGGGTTAGATGGGGAGAATTCGACTGACACTCTTTCGAGGTCCGCTCCCACAATCGACGGACACACAAAAAAAATACTTGCACTCTAAAAACTAAATAAATCAATTGCTTTGATTTTTAGCAGAACTGTAGGGCAGTTTAATTACAGGAATTAATGTAACAAATATAATTATAAATATAAATATCAATTCAAAGGCAACTGAATCTAACTAATGAAACTACAACTTTCTATAAAGACTAACTTATTCACTCTAACTACTTGCAGGTCATATGAGTTAGATGCCAAATAGAATCCGCGCACGTGGCGACGGATATAACAGTTTAAATTCTATTAATTCAATGAGACATGTTATGATATGGACATTTCCTCTAGACACGCCATGGATAATGCTTGTACAACCATGCGTTGTCTGGCGGTAGCTCTGAAACTGTCTTCAAAAGTAAGTAGAACGGTTCACTTTCATCATTACAAATTAGTATGGACTCTCACCATGAGGCCCTCACTGGGAGTGAGAGCGCTGGATGTAAGCGCTGTGGGTTCATATCAAACCAAGTAGCTTAGGCTCTGGAGCTTTAAAATCATGCTCCTCACAATATGGACTGCTCAACTGCGTCTTAAATGTCTCTCATCTGGCTGAGGACTATCGCCGTCCACCTCGTAAATGGATTGTCTACATGTGGCCTCTTTCTAAGCTCTGCACGGGTTTAAATACTAAAGCTATGTCTCGACCTTCCGTCCAGATTCATACATTTGATTGGTGCAACCACCTCTAGCTCAGCTGCCGAACCGAGTTATTTTAAGTAACAGCCCTACGCAACGACCTTGGGTCGACATCAAAGGTCGAATCACTCAAGACAATAAAATGTAATTTTATAGCAATAAATTCTTAACATGTTCAAAACCCCGAGCTTTTACTCTGGATCACGGATTTTCTGTACGTCAACAGACGTCTCAATAACATTTAATTCCTACTCACCCCTTCCCTCTCTACTAAACCTAGTTCAAAACACGAGATATAAAAAGTGCTCAGTCATGCACACCTACGCTGTCCGTCTATCCTTCCCCACACCTTCTGTCTATCTATTAGGAAAAAAACTGTTCAAAACAAATTGTTTACGAGACCAAGTTATGCTGGCTCGCACAATAATGGCTCATTTTGCTGAAATTATTTCCCCTTAATCCGATAGGGGGCGCGCAATAACTGGAGGTAAACAAACAGCAGCCGATCCCGGAAGTGACCGCTTGATTTGCCCTATACTGATGCTCCATGAAGTGACGGCTGCGCATAATAAACTGTAGTTTTCTCTCCAAAATGCCAGATTATTGCATTGTTCCCTTTTGCAAAAATCACGGTGGTTATCGGCACTGCCGCTATCCGTTCTTATTCCTCTGTAGCTCAGCACCAAAATAAAATAACTTAAAATGCCACATACCAAAAATACCATTGAAAATAACACCTCTTTCAAATGTTATTTTTCAATTCCATGAAATTACTGTTATAACTTTAATATTATGAGCCCAAAGTAGTCACTATCGGACATTTTAACGGCCAAAATCGCTAATCTGCGGGATCTGAGTAACACCCATATATCGTTTCAAGATGGATCTGATCACACAGACTCAAAATTACAATTTACTTATATTTGGATTACATTGAATAACTAACCTTTATTTTGGTATATTTTTGCCTGGGCTACGGAAAGTCATTTGTTGTATGTGTATGTCGATTTTATGTTTGTATGGAGTTTTAAAGTTTGCGAAAGTACGCATTTTTTGCTCCTAAATTAAGCTTCAATATGGCTGTTGATTTTGAAAAACCATTTCGTTTATCCTTCTGTGGATAGGCCTTCGAATAACCAACACAATGATGTGCTTGTTACTTCTGCAAGTCCATCTGTTGATTTTTTTATGATGACAGTGAAAACTGATAAATTTTGACATTTTTGTCTTCCTTGTCAAAAAGTGAAATTTGATGTGGGGGCATTTTTGATTCAAATAAAAGACCACTTATCAATAATTTAAACCCTTGAAAAAATTTGGGCTTGTTGTCTGAATTAAATAGAATGTGTTTACAATTTGGTATGTTTGCAGTGATAACGCACCGGCGGTGTTTCATGAAAATTCAGATGATCCTAACTTTGCCAAATATTGAGATACAGAGACAAATTTGGTATCAAAATTCTCAGGAAAGTGAGTTCTTTCAATTGGAAAACTTAATTTACGTGTCTATACAGCGACTTTCCAAAATCAGTTTTGAGTACCTACTTTTAATCTCAATCCCTGCCTGGTTTCAGATTTCCCACCTAATTTGTTTGTATTGCTTCTGTCAGTAAATATGTTTCGTTAATATCAATATCACTTTAAGTAATTGGTTAACGTTTAAGTCGGATCAATCATACAAATCACAACATAAAACAAGTTTTTATATAGTAAACACTAAGAAAACACACCCACTGTTCACTGGAGTATAATTTATTTCACAGCCAATCAGGATTAGAGCACATAGAAAGGCGACAGGTTATCGGGGAATTGCAAGCATAAAAAAGAAATTTTTTTGAAAAAGTATTTCAGTTTCAGTACATAGGGCTACAACTCCGACTTTACAATCAAGAAATCACTTTGCATGGGAATATGATCCATAAGCTCATTTAATGAGATAATGGCTGATACCTAAAATCACATGATAAACACATTTTTTAAAATAAAGCTATGCACGGTGTATACAGCAGTTTGCATCATAAGGCAAGAAAAGACCATAGCTGCACCTAATGTTGATCAAATCATGCTCAAGAATCCAAACAGATTTAAATAAATCCTTCTTGCAACGTTCGCCATATTGATAACATCGAGTCGGATAAAGCGAAAGTGCTTGAAAGTACCTCCACTTGTGGAGCGCCACCTATATTATTACGGCCCTTTGTGTTTGAGCAAAATGAGCCATTACGTTTGTAAAAATTACTCACTGCTCTTTCACAAAAATTTACTCAGTGGAAACATTTATGAATCAAATCTGTTCTTGACACCGTCTACTGGTCTTAAAGTGCGTGATGGCAGGTAAGATTCCACTAGCCCTGAAACAACAACCCACTCTATGTGAACTGTGAGGTGAACCCTGGGCTGGCGGTCTGGCGAGACGGAAACTGTTTGATTCTGGCCCGCCACAAGTGTCCTGTGTCCTCCGGTGGAGAGAGAAATCTCCCGCACTGAGTCAGAACTGATGCACAACAGATGTATCTCAGTGCACCATCCGCTTCAAACAATTTAGTTCAGTTTGGAATTTCTGAATTTTGAAACTTTTCACTCTGGAGTTGAGGGCTGAATTCTGCCCAGTCAGCTGTTTGAAGGGAATCTGCCACGTCATCACTTGTGTTGTGTTACTTCTGTATCGTATCGTATCAGTATCGTACTTTCTTACACCAGGTTTTGCTGCTGCATACGAGTTTGTCTTCTTGCCATAGTTTGACAGACTGGCGCTCGATGTGAGATTGTGATTATGGTGAGCGGTGGCGGGGGGGGGGGGGTCATGGGAATAGAGATGGCAGCGGGGCTTTCCAACATTCAGGACTTTGGCCTTGAACTATATTATTCTTGCCTTTCTCCTGATTTTTTTGTTTTCATGTTAGATTTTTTGGCTTTTGTCCACTTTTTTATCATCAGTATCTGAGAAGATTAGACATTAAAAACATGAGTTAAACTGTTTCACGTGATATATCAGAATTTCAAGTAGATCTACCGCGTGTCCCATTTACAATGTTCTATTTCCCAATTACACTTGGTCCCCATAGGATGACAAGGCTGTAACTCGCTTCCTTCAACTTTTGAGAAATCCAGGATTGAAGTTTCATGTGATCATAGCTGTTAGAGTAAAGATTTTTTTTCTTTTCCATAATACTTGCAAATTACACACCGAATCTGGCTGATACTTTGACACACACTGGAGAAGGCATGTAGAAGTAGTGTGTAGTGTGTAACTCAGTTCAGCCAAGAAGTGGAGATAGAACCTTGTCATTCTAAAGTGACAGCTTGTGTTTAAATCACTGACGTAAGGCAATTTGACAAACATCAGTAGGTGAACATCCGCCCCTGACACACGATTTAGCCAAGCGACAAACCAAATTTCACGACCAACCGACAAAAAATAGACGCCTCTGAGTGTTTGACCAAACTAGGTCACGGCCGGCTGAACACATCCACAAACGGCGTACTGGAAGCCAAATGGTATAGAAACCTGTGTTGATTTATCTTAGGCTCCCTCCGCGTGTTTCCAACCCTAAAACCAGCAGTTTTCATTCTGTGACATGTACGAGATTCTGGCCCTGTCGGAATAAATGGGGCTGGCGATGTTTGTTGTAGCAGAACGATTTTGTCCTCTTAGAATGACAAAGTTCTCGATCTATCAACTTTTGAGAAATTGATGTCTGAACTTTCATGTATGTGTTCATAGCTTTTACTGATTCGCCTTTTTTTTTTTTTTTAGTACTACCTACAAATTACACACGGAATCTGCTTGATACTTTGACACGCAATGGAGAAAGCCTGTAGAAGTAGTGTGTAGTGTTTAATTCAAGTTCAGTCAAAACAAAGAACTATAACCTTGTCATTCTATGGAGACTCTATGGAGATATCGGGGCTAGAGTTGGTGTGGCTTGGGGAAAACGAAAAGAAAGATAAATCTTGTTCATGCTGATCTTCAAAGGAACAAAACTCTCAAACAAGTATGTTAGTCTTTGAGTTCCCCATATCGAAAATGTATCTTTTCCGACACTGCCAATTTCATATCTTGACACAAAGACATCCACAATGCCTGGAAATGTCCAGTGTAGGGAAAGACAGAAATGGCCACAGCATTAACATTGTCACAAATCCCAGACTGGGAGATGTAATAAGTTAGGACAGGACAACAATCACGAACGAACACGTTTAACACTTAACAGAACAACCCATCAGACTCACACATTTATTAAACATAATTATACAGATAATAGCGCAATTACATACATTATATTATTGAATTTAACTGCCGTACAACGGCCTTATTCCCACATGCACTCTTCCTCGGATCCACAACCCGGTAGTTACTTCCTAAAGACACTTCGGCCTCAGCCTCTCCCCTCAGGGTCTTAATAGCACATTAATAATTCACTGGCACCGCAGTCTCTCAATATCACCTTCCTATTGCCATAACACCTTAGTATTCCCCTAGCACCTCAGCAGGGCAATAGCACATTATCATTTCAATAGCCCATCAACATGGCAATAGTACATTATCATTTCAATAGCCCATCAACGTGGCAATAGTACATTATCATTTCAATAGCCCATCAACATGGCAACAGTACATTATCATTTCAATTAGCACATTCACGCTCATATCTACGTCCCTGTCCGTGGCCAGACTGCCACGACTTTATGTGCCTCTACTGTCCTGCACCGACAGCCTCACTCTTGGCCTATGTGTGGCCCCCGGCCCTATGCTGGCCTATCCCCTGTGCTCACCGAGGTGGCTCTTCGGCCCGTCCCCGACACCTACAAGAATAACCTTACATTGGTATAATACCATACCATTTCTATTCACTCCACCTCTCCTTACAACCCATGAAGCGTACACACAATAGTTCACATTTCACTCACCAAACATCTTACGGTAACACACCTCCATCGTAGTACACAATACTCACTCGTGCTACAAATCCATGAACTCAACTTTCATCTATCGCTCATGGCGCACATTGCTATATCCAATATCAAGGACTTCCACATTCCTCACATATACTTATTTACATCATGGTAATAGACGAATATAATACATCAATCATAATTATCAATCATCGTTTCACCTACCAGTCATCACTGGAAAAAACTCTCTCACTAGTCTTCCGACTGCTCCCCTTATGTTCGCCCACTGGGCTTTCTCTTGCGTCCGCTCTTTAGGACGTTCTAACTTGCAGTGATAGTAATACAGCGCTTTCGCCTCATTCAGACCCCCCACCACTCATAACATGCACGCTTTCCCTTACTTGTCTACGTGCGTTAATTTTACTCTCCTCCTTTCCCCCCGTAATTATTAACTATCGCTCACTCCACTCGTGAAAAACATTATTGGCGCCTTGACATCTCTCCGTCATGAAAAACATCCCAATTGTAGCAGGAAAAAAAAAATTTGAGAGGACAACGAACCTGCCCATGCATTAATGTGATTGACAGTGGCGTGTGCATGCAGAAGATGAGGGAGGGGGAAGGGGGTAGCTTCAGTGTGACCAGACACCTACATTTGCAAGTGTTTGGAAACGACACATCGGCCAGTGTTGACATCGATACTCATTGTTCTGTCAGTCTCTCTATTGTTTCATCAACTGAAATATAATATCCTTGTGTTTGTTATTGATTTCAGCAGAGACTCGATTATTTTATATCATTCAGGAAGATATGCAGAGATTGTGGCTGGATATGCACATATTTAGCGTGTGGTTTGGGATCTGTAATGCTTGCTCAGTGTAGCTATATATTTGTGTGGCCTGGGTTAGAAGCAACTCTTGTGTAGCATCAAAGAATAGGGAGCTACCAGAAGCGAAATAAGCTACATTTTCTTAACTACAGGAAGTATGTCCACCGCCATTTTGGATGAGATAGAACTTCACTTGACTCATTCAGGGACTCATTGATGATCGTGTCGGATGTTATTTATCTTGTACCCCTGATATTTATTATTCATTATTGAGGTGAGTGGGAGATTCCCTGATGTATAATTATTTATATTGCTGCAGATGTATTTGTTTTTTGTTGTTTTTTTCATTACGGCGAGTGTATTGTAGATCTAGACCCACATTAGAATTAGGTAGAAGAACGGAAGTGGTGACATTTGGCTGACACCAACATTAAATATACTTTGTGTGTTGTAGTTGTGACTAGTGTGATTGTCCTGTTGGTATCCCCGCCCCCCTAGTGTTGTGGTACGAAAAGGAATAGCCAAGGAAGGTGCAAATATGTTCAAATTCTTTTACGGAAATGAATTTCCAAATATAATTATTCGAGGGAAAACTTTTTAAAGGTTTGCAGTATGTTACATTAAACATCGTTGGCCGAATGCCTAGTTACGAACAATCGATCTCATCCAAAATGGCACATAGTGGTGAAAATTGATGACGTATTCCTGCCTTGTGTGGCTGCTGGCAGTATCTCTGTCCTGTACTGTGACACACAGACCAACACGCTGTAGTTCCTGCACTGTGTGGCCTCTCTGATCTGACAAGCGACACGGCAAAAGTGTTAATAACGGGAATTCCCGGCCTGTTCAGGAATCGTAAACTACATTTCTAATGTCAAAGGTCAGCACATCGATCTTATTGACTGGAACATTGAAACATTGAAGGGCTCGCTGATTTCCTCTGTGTGTGTGTGTGTCTGTTCGTGTGTGTTCGTGTTGTGTGTGTTGTGTGTGTTCGTATGTGTTGTAAGTGCGTGTGTGTTCGTGTCGTGTGTGAAGCTGTGTATTATTCATATTCTCTTACCTCTTCTGAGATATAAAAATATGTGAGTGTGTGCATTCATGAGTCTGTGCGTACACGATGTGTGTCCTGTATGTAGATGTTCCTGCTGTCCTACAGACCAAACACGGCACACAGCAATTTCTGGTCGTGTCTCCGTCTGTCCTGTCAGTGCGCTCTATTCTGTCTGTCACCTTGATTTTTCTTAGCACACCCTGAGTGTTATCTTGTCGAATGTGCTCTCTCCTAACTCAAAGTGTGTCAAACACAGCAATCTATCGTACATTTTCCGTAAAACTAACGGAGCGGAGCGGATCCTGAAGACAAGAGCACTAAGTTATCAGTAAAAATGTTTAAATACTTTTTATTGTATTTTTTCCCCGTAATGATTAAAGTTTGCACCAATTTGACATCGGCTGTCACTTCATTCAGCAGTGCAGGCTGGACTACATTTCAACATTGAAATTTACGTCTGTCCACGTGAAACACGTCTAGAAAATTCTTACAAAATCTAACGAGTCCTAGAAATCTCTCTTCAGCCACCCCCCCCCCCCGCCACCAACCCAACACGAGAACCATTGAGTGTGGCATTGATGACTACAACCGTGATGGCAGACACCGGAATCTTGTTTGGACAGCGTTTGTCTCCCCCCCCCCCTCCCCCCCATGCTGTGTGACCACCTACACTGACATGACATAACATGGGCAGGAAGTCTGACGGCGGGGTAGGACTGGGGGGGGGGGGGGGAGGGAGGAGAATGTTGGCATGACGCCTGGCTTCACCCATATTCCTCCACTGTCGTGACTGGAAAGTTGGAAAGTACCATCTCAAACCCTTGGATACTCTCAGTGCCAGAGGTCACAGTTCACTACTGCTCAGTGCAAATCTTCCAAGCTTTGACTGGCCCCGGATTTACACTGACATTGTAAGTAAAACAAAAACCTTTTGACTCACGTTTTAACCCATCCCTGTTGCCACTTGCCGGCATGACAGGCATTGCTGTGCTATGGAACCCCGTGTACGTCAAAAACACAATTTTACAGATGAAGAAAAAAAAATAGTTCACATTCCGCTCAGCTTTATCCATTAATGGATGTTGTTACAAGTATGTACGCCCCCCCCCCTCCCCCAAATGTTTGCGCTATGGGTACGTCTTTTAAAGCTTTTTGTGACTTCAGAGTTAGAGAGCTCCTCCCGAAATGCTGCTTGGCAACATCTTTAATTAATTAAATGATTCTTTCATATTTTCTTTTTGTTTTCCTCCTGTCTTTTGGTTAAAAGGGTAAGGGACAGGGTTAGGGATTCGGTAAGATTTAGAGTTGAGGATAAGGACGGGGTAGGGCTAGTACTTATACGTAAGGGCCCCTAACGCAAAAGGCTAGAGGTACAAACGTAGTAAAACTTACAACAACCGTCCGCATTCATGTCCATTTTCTATTGACGGCGGGAAGTTTTACCTAGGAGATTATGTCCCTTGACAGAAAGCTCGAGGACGTCACAGTTTGTACATTACTGTTGAAGAGTAACTTTATCCTAATTTTGGCAACTGCAGTTTTTTCCCATGAAATGGCAGAATGTTTAAGGATGTTTCGGGAAAACTTGTGTCTGTGTCTTTGCTGAAGCAATCATTCTCAATTTCTTTTCTTTTTCCTCTAGTTTTTTTTTTTCGTCGTTGAGTAGGAAGTTTTTATGTAGAGATTTAACTCTTCAATTTGTTATGTGATTATTCCACCAGCAAAAATATATTTGGACTTTTAAGCTGTGTAAAAACAACAACAACAACCCAACGACATTCACTTATCGTTGTTGTTTAACGAATTTATTGTACAGGATGAACACTTTCTGGTAAATGTAATTGTAATCATTAACTTGTATAGAGATCAAATCCACACCAAAAAATGATGTGCTCTAGTGCTGAACTAAAATTAAAATTCAGGATTAACATAATTAAAATCAATCCATCATGCTCTCACTCACACACATTAACAAACATTTGATCTACTCTCATCCTCAAACCTCTGAGACCAAAAAGGGACATCATTCAGTTTCAGAGACAAAAGTCCTAAACAATTCAGTTCTGAGCCTATTTTTAAATATGACGATGTTTTCACCTTTCCCGGTGTCAACGCTGATGTTGTTCTATAATTTAGGCCCACCAATAGAAAAAGTCTTGTTACCACGCAAAAGTCAAACTGTGGGCGTCTCAAGAAGTTTCGCATCTGCTGATCTTAAATTGCGTGATGGCTGGTCTGATCCCAGCAGCTCTGAAAGATATCCTGGGGATAGCCCGTTTTCGCACCAAACGAAACCCCCATTAACCTGGTAATGTGCATTATTGACGCACTGCAGTCAAACCTGCAACAGAATACACCGTGTAACCCTGTAACTGACACCGTGTAACCGTGTAACTGACACCGTGTAACCGTGTAACTGACACCGTGTAACCGTGCAACTGACACCGTGTAACCGTGTAACTGACACCGTGTAACCGTGTAACTGACACCGTGTAACCGTGTAACTGGTGAAGAATATATGTGGAATTTATCATCAATTTCCAACAATCCTGTTAGAAATTTTGTATACATGCCTGTAGCCCAGCCTTGCAGGAGAATCTTGCAAATTGTCTAGCACATTAAACATGGGAAGATGGAATTTTGTTTGTACAGAACACAGATGGGAAAATCTTTGACCTTTAGTCTGTAAGGCACGGCGTGGAAGAGGTACAGCTCAACCTGGGGAAACTGTCCTCTATGAGCGTAACTCGTACTTACAGGTTTATTGGTCAATCTCAAACTGCATCAGTGGAAGTAGGTACATGGCGTATCCTTCTGTCTCGGGGGGAAAGCGGGAGTGTCTTAGTTTGCTCGTGTCAGTCGTGTTGAGAGCAGCATGTGGTGTGACCCGGCTGTCCGATCCTGACATGGCAGTCCATTCCGCGGACATTGTAAGTGAACTTGTGTGTCAGATCCAAGCCCTGAGTACCATGCTGACACAGTTCCTGTTGTGCGCTTGTCCTCGCCCAGTCTGACCACATTGGTTTAAAAAAACTTATGTGAGAACTGAATCCTTTCTGTGTTTTGTTGGTGTCTTGAAGTTCTCGACGTCAGTTCTTGTGTTTAATCTATAAATGTCTAGATAATTTGGATGGATTTCCTACGTTTCTGGTTGACTGAAACTGTTTGTTGTTGGTTGCAATTATTAGGCTAAAGAATGATGTTGATGATGAGGATATCAATGTGAGGAATGGCATTTTGTCTTTATTTTGAATGGAAATTGTTTTCCTTTGGTAAAGAGGTTGAAAACTATTCAGTGATGTGTTGTCTGTGGATCTCTGCAGGTTCTTGTCACACAGAGATAACAAAAAATGATGACTTTAGTTCTTGTTTGTTCTGTCGACATTTTCTACAAACAAAATTGGAAATCTTTTAGTATGTAGAAGACGCATGACAATTGTACACTTTTGCACTCGTTTAAAATGTGTTTGGCACTTATCGTGGTGTTTCACACTTCCGATTTGTTCTAAATCTTTATCATAATAGCAAAACCGCAAACGTTTGACGCCGAATTTCTCAGTTATGCAAAAAGTGGAGTTGGAGCAAATTCAGAACTCAGGTCGGGAAACTGAGATGGTCGGGAAACTGAGATGGTCGGGAAACTGAGATGGTCGGGGAAACTGAGATGGTCGGGAAACTGAGACGGTCGGGAAACTGAGATGGTCGGGGAAACTGAGATGGTCGGGAAACTGAGAAGGTCGGGAAACTGAGATGGTCGGGAAACTGAGAAGGTCGGGAAACTGAGATGGTCGGGAAACTGAGAAGGTCGGGAAACTGAGATGGTCGGAGAAACTGAGATGGTTGGGAAACTGAGAAGGTCGGGAAACTGAGAAGATTCCTCCTAACACTGGAGAAAACAATTTAAGGGCAGAGTTGCCTATCCTGTCTATATCACAAAAAAGTTAACACGGAAATTTTGAGCACGAATTTTTTTTTTCTTGCTCTCTTCAACTGTGAAACTGTCAGTTCTTTCCAGGTGCCTCGCTCTAGGTCTAGTCAAAACAAGCCCAGGTTAATTTGCTTTGTAGAGAGACGCGTGCACTCACAGGTCTTTATACACAATTAAACTGTTTGTGTTGTTGACGCCCAGGCAGGTTTGATTGGCTGTACAGAAACAATTTCTTCCAGTTTAAAGTCTACACAAAATGTCAGTGGGTTCTGAAGTTCCTGACAAAATAATTTAGTCTGCATGGACACAACATGCAAGTGCACAAATCTGACACGGGGCTGTACGTTGTGACCTGGCATTCACATGTGTGGCTATTTTAGTGTTTCTATAATAATAATAATAATAAAGCTCATTTATATACATATATCCAGAGATGCTCTATGCGCTTTACAAAACATGCAAAAACAGAACAAATCTCATTCCCAACAATTGACCACACTCTCTCTCTCTCTCCTTCACACACACACACAAACACACAGACTATACATCAAAGTGTTTTCTGAAGAGATAGGTCTTCATTTCACATTTAAAAAGTGCCCCGCTTTCTATGTTTCGAATATTTGGTGGTAAGGAGTTCCATACAGCTGGTGCCCACACAGAAAACGCTCTCTCTCCAAATTTTTTTTTGTTTTTGCAAAGTTAGATTCTAGTAGTTTTTTTTTATCAGAAGATCTTAATGCTCTAGATGGTTTATACGGATGAATAAAGTTTATAAGATAAAGAGGAGCATTGTTGTACTGACATTTGTGGCATAACACTGCAATTTTAAAATCTATCCTTGCCTTTACAGGGAGCCAATGAAGACTAATAAGCAAAGGTGTAACGTGTTCTCTTCTACGTTGTTTAAGTATTAATCGAGCAGCATTGTTTTGAACTCTCTGAAGTTTGCTAATTTGTTCTGCTGGAAGGTTTTTAAGAAGAGAGTTGCAATAGTCAAGACGAGAAAAAAATGAAGGATGAAACCAAAACTTGCATTGACTCTTTAGGGAGTGTTCTAGTGGAGGTTAATGCATGCATGAGGAACTTTTCCATGTCACGTATGACATGACCGTCCAAAGTACAGAGACAGGACTAAACTCTACTCGTGATGTAAGGCTTTGGTCAGCTCGGGCTTAGCCATGGGCAGAAATGATTCCATGCAGTGTCGACTATCTTCTTTCTTTCTATAATTAGCTCTGTGCAGGCTGCAGACAGAACTTACTGGTGTAATTGTGATTACGATTATTAATCATGGTTTTCTGTCTGCCCCTCCCCCGCCCCCATGAGCTCATTGATAAAAGTACAAGGATAAAAGCTCCTGCCTATTATCTCCACCCCCCCCCCATGAACTCATTGATAAAAGTACAAGGATAAAAACTCCTGCCTATTATCTCCAGCCCCCCCCCCCATGAACTCATTGATAAAAGTACAAGGATAAAAACTCCTGCCTATTATCTCCAGCCCCCCCCCCCATGAACTCATTGATAAAAGTACCAGGATAAAAACTCCTGCCTATTATCTCCAGCCCCCCCCCCCCATGAACTCATTGATAAAAGTACAAGGATAAAAACTCCTGCCTATTATCTCCAGCCCCCCCCCCCATGAACTCATTGATAAAAGTACAAGGATAAAAACTCCTGCCTATTATCTCCACCCCCCCCCATGAACTCATTGATAAAAGTACAAGGATAAAAGCTGTTGCCTATTATCTCCACCCCCCCCCCCATGAACTCATTGATAAAAGTACAAGGATAAAAACTCCTGCCTATTATCTCCACCCCCCCCCCCCATGAACTCATTGATAAAAGTACAAGGATAAAAACTCCTGCCTATTATCTCCCCCCCCCCATGAACTCATTGATAAAAGTACAAGGATAAAAACTCCTGCCTATTATCTCCACCCCCCCCCCATGAACTCATTGATAAAAGTACAAGGATAAAAACTCCTGCCTATTATCTCCACCCCCCCCCATGAACTCATTGATAAAAGTACAAGGATAAAAACTCCTGCCTATTATCTCCACCCCCCCCCCCATGAACTCATTGATAAAAGTACAAGGATAAAAACTCCTGCCTATTATCTCCACCCCCCCCCCCCCCATGAACTCATTGATAAAAGTACAAGGATAAAAACTCCTGCATATTATCTCCACCCCCCCCCCCCCCACCCCCTTCAATACATTTTGTTAAAAGAATGGTAGCTTTTATAAATTCATCTTTTCTCTAAACATAAACCAAACCAAACAAAACAAATAACACATCTACAAGAGACAAAACTTTCCAAGGAAATGGTAAGTCAATTGTTTGTGCTGCCAGAGAAACATGTCCATGGCATAGATATACACTAGTGAACGGTCCATGGACAATTGGTCTATCATTGAGAAAAAAAAAGTATTATTTTTGTTCTCCGCTAGTTTTTGTAGTTACAACTTTTCTCTGGGTGACGAGCGTATCGGTGGTATGACGTTACCGAGTTTTCTAACAAAAATGTGGAATTAAAATTTCAAACAAACAAATAAAACACGTTCTACGTCATCTCTCAACAACTTATGACATCATTTCTATTGTCCACGCAAACACGTGAAAGTTTACGTCATACAAAAATGCGCATTGGTTCGTTTCGGTTCCACGGCTCAGAAAACCTGGCACATGCCAAATTGTCAGTAGGGGAATTCCCCAGTGCGCTGTGAGGGAGGGAAGATTAAAAAAGCGAACTGGAACAAACAAAATTTCAAGGAATTTCGCCCACCTGCAAGGAAAAGTTCAGCAGCCAAGAATTTCCAGCCTTTCCTGGCAAGAATTGTTAAGAAAAGAAGTTGTAAGAAGTCTAGGCTGAACTAACAAATCTTTCGTTGTTTTTAACATTCTCAGGGTAACCAGAAATATTTATGTAGTTTACGTCACAACGTGTGGTGTTGTATTGGCAGGAGTAGAACTGGCTGTCTTTGCGCCTCATTTGGGAGTATGTTTCAATATGGCGGCGATCGTCTTGATGAACAAGGCGAGAATGTGAGCTTGAAATGAAAACTGAAAAAGTACTTAATTATTTATTAATGTTACATGCAGTTGAAGACCAGAGTTCAACACCAAGGTCAAGTCACAAGTTTCTAAAAATGTCAGCCCCTCAAGGGAGATGATCCACATTGCCATTTTTTTTCAAACTTGAGTTAAGGATGTGCTGTGAACGTACAAAGTGTCCTGAGAAGAATGCACTTTATTTCAAGTATAAACTGTTGAAAGTTGACCAAGTTATGGCTATTTCAAGGTGGCAAGATAGAAAAAAGTCACTTTAGAGAAAAAGGCGTTTAAAGTCGACGTATATTTAAGAAGAACATTCGATTGGATCAGAAAAACTACGGGAAAATATTTATAGGTGGAATTCATTCAAATCCTTTTGCCCAGGCATAAAGAAATGATTGAGGAATCTATTTATGCCGAAAACTAGTATAGGACCGGGAAGTCCCTAACTACCTATTTTTGGCTCTATCTGGAAAGTGCCGAGGGCAACATGTGGAGCGCTCTAGAGCGCCTCACATTTTGTGTTTGCTGGTATGACAGAAAACCACTTGGAAAGTCGCCATCTATTAATAGCAGCTATGAAAACGATGACAGGCCTTGAAACTGTGCTGTGAGTGTACACAAGTCATTGTTCCTAGATACGTCATAACGGCCAAGTCCAAATGTTGTTTGCCTTTTTTCTCAGAATCACCGTTTTGTGAACTAACCATGGTGTTGTTCTTGGATCGACAATTTGAGATTAAAATCATCATATCCAGTGGAATTTGCCATATTGTTGTATGTGACATTTGGCCAATTTGTCATGAAAGTGGCTCTCTCGCTCCTGATTTCATTATGTTTAAGTTTCATTCCAATCGGTTAAAAACGTTCCGAGATAACGTATTTGTGACGTCATGTTTTATGCGCTTAAGCCATTTTGCCGACTGAACTTCCATCCTCGTTTTCTCGAAAAGGCAAAAATGCACATACAACAATATCGCAAATGAGGTGGGGGGGGGTGGGGTGGGGGTGGGGAGGGGGAATAACTGTTTGACAAAAGTGGGACATGATATAGTTCTGGGAGTAATTTTTGCTGATCCAGCTCTTGGCTTGAGCTTTCCGACCTGACTTAAGTCTCATAATGAAGTATTTGCATATCGATGGCCTCGGGCACAAACCATCTAAGTCTGTAAATAAAAATTTTTCAGAGGAAGGAAAAAACTGCTTTAACCATAACTATTGTCTTATAGCTATTTAGAAGTTTTGCCTATTTGATGGGTATCACCTCTAGAACTGTATGCTAGACTGGTTTAGTTTATTATGAATTTGTTTTTTATCTATCTATTTTAAGGTATAAAGCATTTAAAGAGTTGTCTGGACTTAGACTGTTTGTGCCCGAGGCCATCGGTATGTGAACACGTTTTCCTTGTCTTTCTGTGTTTACAATATTTGTATTTGTATAACTATTTGATCCCATTTGGAAATTTGCCTTTGTGCCATTGTAGCCCAGTTATAACTGGAGCAGGCACGTAGTCGCCACAGTGCAGCGCCTGTCGGCGGGCTGTTTTTTTTTTTTTTTTTAACCCACTCACTTTCCTGTCCACCAATTGTGTTTATTAAAGTTTCAAGCAGGTTTTTTTTTTAAAGTTGTAAAACTGTAAACTACAATGATCTCTTTTTGTGCCATAGAAAAACTTGGCCGGGGTGGGGGGTGGGGGGGGGGGAGGGATCGAGGGGGGGGGGGGTCGCAGCAAGGTCAAATACTGGCAAAAAGAAAAAGAACTATAGAGCAGAAACCTCCAGTCAAAAATGCTCTCCACACCATTCTACAAATAACTTCAGTCTACAATTGTTTTTTATTGTTCCATTGTTTTATCTGTTCATTTTTACATTTTCGTCTGTATTTTTTTCTCTCCCGAAGAAAGGAAGAAAATGTTTGATCAAATATTGATTTTTTTGTCTTCTGTTTTCCTTTGCATTTTATTGTATTGTATTGGATGAGTATTTCTGTACTCCCAGCTTTTCTACATACAACTTTTTTTCTTTTTGGCAGTTTTTGACTTTACTTTTTGAGGACAGGAATTTGGTAGCGCCGACATCTCTGCTCAGTCTCGTCACTCCGAATTGCTGGGTTGTTGTTTTTTTTCACCAAAATGCTCCATCACTCTTCTGTCTATATACCAAAACCAAAACCGTCTTCTGAGAACTTGACAAAATTGTCCCCGAGTTAGACCGGAAGTGCAATATTATGTTCAATGAGATATTTAATTAAAGACAAAGACTTGGATAATTATGTAATATTGAATTTCTCTGGAATAACCACCTTCCGCAACAGCCACCACCATAATAAAATAGGTCCATTTTTTATCTTCTCCATGCCAGACTTGAGAACAAAAGGGGGTGGCTGGGGGTGGGAAGGAGGCATGCAGGTCAAGAGGCAAGGTGGTCGTCTCTCATGCCGAAGGTACCTGATTCGATCCCTTCTCGGATAAGATCCAGAAACACGGAGGGCCCGTGTGCAGGTTGCGGATATTAAAGATACATCGGCAGTTGAAAGTCGTGAAGAGCAGGCTGAACAAGGCTCGGGCAAAATTGTAGAAAACTGATCGCGACCACATAAAACTGATCGCGACCACATAAAACTGATCGCGACCACATAAAACTGATCGCGACCACATAAAACTGATCGCGACCACATAAAACTGATCGCGACCACATAAAACTGATCGCGACCACATAAAACTGATCGCGACCACATAAAACTGATCGCGACCACATAAAACTGATCGCGACCACATAAAACTGATCGCGACCACATAAAACTGATCGCGACCACATAAAACTGATCGCGACCACATAAAACTGATCGCGACCACATAAAACTGATCGCGACCACATAAAACTGATCGCGACCACATAAAACTGATCGCGACCACATAAAACTGATCGCGACCACATAAAACTGATCGCGACCACATAAAACTGATCGCGACCACAAAATACACACAAAACAAGAACAAGAAAAATAAAACCAAGAAAAGTTGAGGTGGAAATGCCAAGAACAGCGAAATCTCCAGAAATAAAAGATCCAAATTGCAGAGATAAAGAAGGGGGGGGGGTGAGGGAAGAGGTGATGATGAAGTAGCCGCTTTGATCAGGTCAGTTCTCAGCAACAAATTGATGCCCTTAATAAAGTTACCAAACTAGAGCAGAAACTACAAAAGGAAGAAAAAAAATCTCAGACTCTGAAAGCGACAAATTAGTTTGGAGTCCCGACATTCTCACAGTGTAGGAAACAATACCAAACAAAACTGGTATCACCAAATCAGTTCGGGGGGGGGGGGGGGTCGTCAGGAAGTATTTTATAATGTCCAATCTCCCCTCCCACGTCCCAAACTCTTTCTCACATTTTTGGTTTGTGTGTGTGTGTGTCGGGGGGGGGGGGGGAGGAAGGGCAGATAATCTAAGACTGTCAGACTCTGCCCGCCTTCTCTTGACCAACTTGACTGCAATTTAATAGGAAAATCTACGAACATGTTCAGATTCAGTGGACGTTACCCTGCATTATGCCAGGGAGGAAAGTAACAGACATACGGTCAGACATCTAGACCACAGACAGACAGACAGACAGACAGACAGGCAGACAGACAGACAGGCTCTCAGACAAGTCAGCACGCAGTCGAAGAAACGAACAGTGATACACAAAACCAGAAGAATTGACCAGCAAACCTACAGTAGCTTCAGGCTTGGACACATAATCACTGACAAATCCACATTATGACGTAGTGCAGGTAATGACATCAGAGACCTCCGTCATGACACCACCTGCCAGTTGTAGCCACCACAGACATCAGCCATTCATCCATCAGTTGACCATCATCATCATCTCGTCTTCCGCCCTTCCCTCAACTCCTCCCCCCTCCCCACCGCCCTCCACCGCCCTGTGCACGCGTTGGTTCCCCCCCCCCCCACCCTCTTCCTCCTCACTCTGATGGCACGAGCCGGGCTACACGCGCTCACTCCCCGCTGGTGAGCAGGCAAGGGGAGAGCACAACACCGGCTCAAAAACTCACGTGTTTATGTTTTCCTGCGCCTGCGATGAATCCTACAGTCACGCGCAGCTTAAAGGCAAAAAACGGCGGGGTCGGGGCTCCCTGTAACTGACCAGTCAAAAAGCCTCTCATACAACTGTTTGACGGTGTGTGCAGCGGTCTGCTCGACTGTTTGTGTTTTGTTCCACTATTCACAGGACAGGTCAGGTAATTGACTACACTTTTATATCTTCCCCTTCATTCTCTCCACTTTTCTTTCCATCATTTTCTATGATTTCGTTGTCTCGTCACTTCATTTTAAAAAAGTAATTAGAAATTGTTCTTATTTGCTGGTAATGTTGTGTGAGCAATGTGTGTGTGTGTGTGTGTGTGTGTGTGTGTGTGTGTGTGTGTGTGTGGTATGAGTTAAAGACCTGTAGGTCTTAGATATTGTATTTACTGTAGTACTGCTACTGATGCTGTGACATCAAATGTTCAGGCAACAATAGAAAAAAGTTCTATCTTATCTCATTTGTCAACAAATATGGAAGCAGCTGGTCAGCTGGTCAGCTGGTCACTGGGACAGTCAGTAGAAAAACCCTCAAATGAATACTGGAGTGGGCAGAGGAGTATTTATGGGCACGTCCGGTGTGCTAGAGTTCTGGTTCCTGTCACCAATCAATCAATCATCAATCAGTCAATCAATCAATCAATCATTTCAATTTATTTCTAAAATTTTATCGGTATCAGATTTGTGGTAAAAAAAAAAAAAAGGAAATTTGAATGTTTTTTCTGTGTTAAATGTAGAATGGTGAAGTTGTTGAATGTTCTAGAATGTCTATGTCAGCGTCTCGTGGTGGGGACAAATGTCGTGTAGGTCAAAAATATCATTGTACGGGGGGCGGGGGGGGGGGGGGTTATTTCTCACGAATTAAATTACAACTTATATCATAGATAGATAGATAGATAGATAGATAGATAGATAGATAGATAGATAGATAGATAAATAGATAGATAGATAGATAGATAGATAGATAGATAGATAGATAGAGAGTCAAAGGACATTTCATTCTACAGAACGGTGCGGACAGATAGATTTGAACTAGATAAGCGGATCGTTTTGTGGTTGTTGTTTTTTTTTTGCATACCAGGGCAGGTCACGTGTCTAGATTAGACCAGAGAATTATTGTTGGCCATTTACTGGCCTGCCACTGTCCTTGACCCCACCAGAATGAACTAGAACAAGCCTCGGGAATTCACAAAGTTAACAATGGTAAACATTTGGTCATCAATCCAGTGCATGGGCCCACATTACTAGTAGTGCTCAGGTAACAAATCCTACGTCAATCCGACTTAGATTTCCATAAGATTGGTAGCATGACCAAAGGGACGGCTTTCCTACATCAAACCCACGTCGGGGAGATGTTGTGACCAATAGATCTACGCAGGAACGACGTCACTGTTATGTTCAAACCTCAATCCTGCAGGTTGTACACTACTTCCCTAGGGTGGCAGAAGGACCTGCTGTTTCAGGAAAAGGGAGAGGAGTTGGGGATGGAGGGTCTGGCTTGAAACTTGGAGTATAATTATCCTATCTTCGCAGAGAAATAGACGCATTGATTCAATATTCTTTGAATATTCCATAAATATTTCGTATTCTAAATATTTTTATTGTTCGATGATTTAATCTGTTTAATTTTCCATTTTTTTCTGTTGTTGTTGTTTTTTTTATAGTTTTTTTTCCCTAGAAAAAGGTGTTGACTGAAAGTTTGGCATTTTCTGTCTTCCCTTTGTCTTTGCGTTTCATTGTATCGTCTGGGTATTATTTCTTACGCGAGCCTGCGACATACGACGTTTTCTCTTTGCCAATTTTTGACTTTGCTTTAAGCCTCGCTGCCACCCCACAGTTTTTCCTGGTTTTTATAATATTTCAATTTCTCCCGGGCAGAGCCGGGTAACTCAGGTAGTTCTCAATACGTATTTATAGACAAACATTTGAAGTGTCGTACTGGCCCGGTCATCAACAGAACTACAACACCTTGAAGCAGTTCTATGACTATCTGACAAACACGAGTTTTCAATTTGCAGTTGTAGGAATAGCTACTTGACGAGAGGCTCAGCCGGCAGACTTTACACAAGAGTAATCAATTGTCTGCACAATTCCACCAATTATCATAAATGTTGTAGACAAGGTACATCTGTGAGACTGGCAATTTGCTGCGAGTTTTCTAATCTGCATTGTCTTCTCTTGGACATTTCACAAACCGGCAGCCACCGCAGAGAGTTAAACGTGTGAAGTTTTTAAACTTCTGAATGGCAAAGGAGAAAATCTGGTCAAGAATCGATCTGTATTGATGAGTCTGTGCTGTGGACATCTGACGTGGCTGTTTCTGGGTGCGTGCGATCATGTAGGAATCAATTCATCTAAGGGAGTTTTTGCATGTGTACAGGTCATAACTCATGGGGTGCAGGAAACCATGTGTCAACTGCGCTGTGTCAACTGCGCTGGGGGAAACAGAAATAGGTAAAAAAAAAAAAACAAAAAAAAAACCCAGAAGACTCAATGATGGAAAATTTTTACAGATTTTTTACTCGTCCTGTCCACGGCATCCGCTCCGCTCCGCTACTTGACGGAAAATGACGTATGAAAAAAAACAACGCTCTTTGACTTTATTATATTTAGGAAGTGTATATCCGTACAACATGTTGTATGTATATGGACAGTGCATATCCGTACAACATGTTTACCAAAAGCGCGACTGGTGAAGGTTTGCTGAAACAAAACTTGGTATTGTGTTCACGAATTTAAAATGACAACACATGGAATAGTCAGATGGACCCGGGGGCGTGAGGGTCTAGTCAGTTTGTATCAATGGGCGGTAGTCAGATTGACTAATCAGGCGAAAAGGGGTTGGGGTAGCCATTGGTGATCGACGTACACTCATGTATATATTATTAGCGCAGATCACGCAATCTCCGAGCAGAAGTCGGATTGTTTTACTACTAAGCCGATTCATATTTTTAAAAACTATGCAAATTAACAAGGTCAGTAAGAGAGTATTCCGGTGTGTGTTCTACGTCATCGAATTGTGTGCGTTGTACGGATATGCGCTTCCTTATATTAATTTGTCCACCGCATCAGTTCCGCTCTGCTCCTTACAGCTGTAGAGACAAAGAGTGTTTCACTTTTTCATACCTCATTTTCTGTGGAAAAAAAGGGGAAAAGGGGGGGGGGGAGGGGGGCGGGCGGAGCGGATGCTGTGGACAAGAGCAGTTACTTCCCGTGTCGAATCTTTCAGTTTGGGGACGGAGATTGATTCTGGTGTTAATGTAGGAGATGTCACTTCTTCATACTGAGCTCTTTACAAACCGTAGGATAATTGATCAATGATGGTATTGACGTCATGAGAACCAGAATAGAAGGCAGCTAGGAGGTGACCACGTCTGCACCTAAACTGTCGTGACAAGGTGACCAAAAATTACGAAGGTTTGTGTCCTGCCCCAGTTTTCCACTAGACATGACGTGACCACATCCATGGCCCACAAAATTCAATCTAGATACAGTGTACAATGTAGTTTTATACGATTTTTTGAGCCGCAAAAAAGAGAAATTCTGTTTGAGTAAACTCGAAAAGTATGATCGGAAAGTTCGTATTTCGTGTCTCTTCGCACTTTTACTGATGGTACATAAACCTCATAACATGTGTGTATTCTGCAAGGAGTTGTGGTGTCAAGTATCTATTAGTCTATGCGTCCAAATCCAAATGTCGTTATTAAAGTGACCCGGATCTAGATGTACAGTTGAGTTTGGCACCAGGGAATTTTGAAAGATTTATCCTGCCCGGGTCGGCTAGTGCAGGTACATACCTACCCAAGGTACCGGGTTCGATCCCGGTCGGTGCAGGCATGTTGGACGGGGAGTTTTTTTTTTGGGGGGGGGGGAATTCCTGTCCCTGATCCTATGGTAGGCAGGATGGAGCACCTAGTCTTCTCGGATAAGAACGAAAAACTCGGAGGGCCCGTGTGCACGTTGCACACGTTAAAGATACCTTGGCAGTTGAAAGTCGAGAGGAGCAGGCCGAACAAGGGCCGCTGCCCGGACAAAATTCTAAGAACGGATTTCTGCCACAAAAACACACAGAAACAAGAAGAAGAAAAACAAAATCAAGAAAAGAGAAGTGAAAATGTCAAGGGCGGCGAAATCTCCTCAAATAAAAACTTAAACATAAAAAAACTTTCCCAAACCTTCTGGACCAACTCACATGGGCGTGGCAACCTAGGGAGAGAGAGAGAGAGAGAGTGTGAAGAATAACAAAGAAAACGAGTGAGAGAAAGAAGAGGAGAAAAAATATCAGTCCATTTTACAGGAAGATTTAATTACGAGATGTTTGAGAGAGAGAGAGAGAGAGAGAGAGAGAGAGAGAGAGAGAGAGAGAGAGAGAGAGAGAGAGAGAGAGAGAGAGAGAGAGAGAGAGAAAACTATTTCATTGTAAAAGCTAGTGGCGGCAAGCGCTATATGAATGTACTCCTTTATCATAATGTATGTACAGAATATTTCATGATGACAGAATTGCGTGCTCACTAGGCATGATTCAACATGCGATGGTGACACCAGACACGTGACGTAGCATTGTCTACTATGGCAATACGTGAAACCGGGAAATGTGCTGTCTCTGTTTACTGATACCCGGCAATAAAAGAGTTAACTTGCCTGGACTGGCCAGGTGTTTTTGAGTGTTGCAGTCAAACTAGTGGCTACAAGTACAAGGAAACCTTTTTGTTTGTTTGTTTAAAGATGGCGTTATGCAAAGAAAGCGTCAAGTTTTGCGGACGTCTGTCAAAAAAACAACAACAATATCTCTGGAAAGATCCACACGTCTTTGATAAAGCCACAGTTATGTTCTCTTGAGATCCCTTGGGATATTGCTATCATCAGCTCATCTCCGGCCCGGCAGTCCAGGCCTCCCCGGGACACGTCTGCCTCTCTACCCGCCCCCGACCTCGTTTCCCTAGCACAGACTTGAGTAGCCATTGAGTCCACTAGTTTAAGGCCGAAATCAACAAATCAAAACAGAAATGTCACGTAAAAATATGAACGTATCAAAAACAACATGAAACAAAAAAAAAAAGAAATGTGTACATACACTTTGAATAAGGTATTTATTAGTTCAGCCTCAATCTAGCTACAGTACCGGTTCCCAGGTTAATTCCAATGAAAGAGGACAGATGTGTCATTATTTGAGTTACCGCAAGTGTCCAAACTGATGGCGGGTCTGGGCCAGACACTGATGACGACAATGTCATTCTACAGAATTGCAAACATTCAGCTTTTCATTTTTGTATATTTTATTATGCATTTTTTTTTTTTTTTGGGGTTACTTGTTTTTGTGGTAAACATCAACATCTCTCTGTAGCTGTTGCGGTATTCAACATCTCTCTGTAGCTGTAGCGGTATTCAACATCTCTCTGTAGCTGTAGCGGTATTCACCATCTCTCTGTAGCTGTAGCGGTATTCACCATCTCTTGTAGGGGTGAAACACACCAGTGTTGGCGTAATCACCAGGCCCATGAGTCGCCGACCAAAAATTGTGCATCACACTAGCACAATAGACACTGCCAGCTACACCCTGCTGGGTCGCGGTGTGGGCAGGCAGTGCCACTGTGCTAGGGTGTGGGCAGTGCCACTGTGCTAGGGTGTGGGCAGTGCCACTGTGCTAGGGTCTGGGCAGTGCCACTGTGCTAGGGTGTGGGCAGTGCCACTGTACTAGGGTCTGGGCAGTGCCACTGTGCTAGGGTCTGGGCAGTGCCACTGTGCTAGGGTCAAGCAAAAAGTTATGAACGGCGAGCCACCAGTGTGGGGCCTTCACCAGGCCTGGTCTGTTTCAGCCCTTAGGGTGGTGGGAGTGCAACCTGGCACAGAAAGTCATCACTACAGTTGTGCTAAAATAACCTGAAGAAAACCGGTATTGACGCAATACCAGAGAACATTTTGTACCGATTTTCTAAAATCTCCTCCGTAAGCAAGATTAATGCTGATGCAATTGGTTTATTGACTTCAGTCATCAAATGCGGGAAATCTCCGTGTTCAGCGCGTGCATGAGCAAATATGAAAGATCAATTTTGTTTATTGAAACAACACAAATTTACTTGCGTGTTGTCTTGACATGCCCGGATTAAAAATATATAGTTATACACACATACACTGAATGTGCGGCCCACACAAACACCCAGACAACTTCTGCAGTTAGCATTTGTCCAGGAAATATTCAAATATTCAAATATTCAAACATTCATACTCTTCAAAAACCAAACAAAAACATCAAACGCTGGGTTTTTTTTTTCTGTAGGACTGCCACATTGACCCACTGGAGTTTTCATGTCAGCTTTTTCTGTGGCATTTCTTTGCTGACGTCAGAGGTTTTGAGGTGACATGATGGCGCAACGTACAGGGCGAGGGTGTTCACTGAGGCTGTTGTTATATGTACGTACGCTCCCCAAGCGGTTTGTGCTGAGGGCGCGTACGTATACGTACCTATCCCTAACCCCGACCTTATCCTCAACCATAGAATAATATTAATGAAGTATTAATTAGAATTAATTAGGAGTATTTCGGGAGGAGCTCTCTAGCTCTGGAGTCACAAAAGGTTAAAAATACGTACCCCTATAGCAACAAACTTGGGGGACCGTACGTACTTGTAACAACCTTCGTTCATCAATGATACTTTCAGTCCTCGTAAGGCGTGTTTTAGATTAGATTGACTGCCTGGCGTAAAAGCTGCCTGCAAGTTTCTGCCGTTTTTACAGGAGAATCGTTTTGTTTTTTCCTGTTTTTTTTTAAATCTGTTGTTTTCAGTCCAAGTTTTACAGAGGCCAAGGACATTCAAGTGTCTGCTGGGGACATTTGTACGGATTGAACAAACAGACGATATCGGAATCTCACTGTCAGATACAGGAATGGAAAGACTTTGGGAATATTTGGAAAAAAAGGAGGTGGTTGGGGGGTGGGTGGGGGGGGGGGTGAAATAAAATGAAGCAAAAGACAACAGAAAAACTGTTGGTTATTTTAGTGCTGTTTTCCGTCTCCTCCTTCTTCCTCCATGATCCTACTTTCTGTCTGTCTGTCTTTTCTTTTTCTCTTTTACTCTATTCTCCCTCTGTCTCTCTATTCCTGAGTGTACGTGTCTGTCTCGCCTTTTCTCTTTCTTCTCTCCTTTTCTCTCTGTCTCTATTTTTGTTCCTCTCTTTTCTCCCCCTTTCTCTTTCTCCCACTGTCTCTCTGTCTCTCCCTCTCTCTGCTGCTGCTGCTGCTCTCTCTCTCTCTCTGTCTCTCTCTCTGTCTCTCTCCCCTGTGTTTAACTGGGAAGGTTGTAAAACACGGCAACTAACATAATTCTAGTTGAGATAGTTTATTTGCAATGCTACATGTTGCTGTGTTGGATTCGATTCCTCTATGACAAGTGAACGTGCAGGTTTATTTTCTTTTTCAATCCGACATTTTTCCTTCCTTCTGTCTTTCATCCATTCATGTTCTTGTATTGTTGTGGTTTTTTTCTTTCTTTTCCTCGTGCTTTCATTCATTTTTCCTTTCTTTTTTCTTCTATTCTTATTCATTTTTTCCTTTATTCTTTCTGCAATTTGTTTTCTCATTCTATCTCTCTTTTCTCTCATCCTTTCCTTCCTTCCTTTCCCCGATTATTTCCTTGATTATTCCTCATCATTTGTTCACTTGTCCTTCCCTGCCCGTGTGTCTGTGTGAACAATTCAACTGGACTGACACGTCTGTCATCTTACCAAGGACTGAAGGAGACGCTTGTTATAAATAGTTACGCACCCCAAGCGTTTTGCGCTATTGGCACGTACGTATTCGTACCATCCCTAGCCTGTCCTTATCCTCAACCCTAAATCTTATCCAACCCCTAACCCTGACACTCATACTTTCAACCAAAAAAACAGGAGGAAAACAAAAAGAATAATTAATTAAGGCGCCTGTTAGGAGTATTTCGGGAGGAGCTCTCTGGCTGTGAAGTCACAAAAGGCTTTAAAATACGTACCCCTAGCGCAAAGAGCTTGGGGGACGTACGTACTTGTAACAACATTCTACCGAGAAACATTTAATGCGTCTTCCATAGAGTATAGCGGGGTGGACATGGATTTTCTACAAAACTGCCTGGTGGATTTATTTCAGATTTTGCATGGGCTCACATTTGACACAAGTACCACCATTACCACAGATACCACAAGTACCACGAATACATGTACCACCAGTACCACAAATACCACAAGTACCACAAATAACACAAGTAGCACAAGCACCACAAATACCATCAGTACCACAAATACCACAAACACCACAAGTACCACCAGTACCACAAGTACCACCAGTAACACAAGTACCACAAGTACCACAAGTACCACAAGTGCCGTACTCCTTGAATTGAATGTATTGACTTGTTACCTGATTGATTATCAGCTTGTGTCTGTGTGGTCCGTCAAAGATTTGCAATAATCCAAATATTAAACGACAAAAAAAAAGTTCTACAGCATAAAGTGTATGGGGAAACACTAAACGTGTTCAACGTATCGAGTGGTATTTGCCATATTGTTGTACAGTAAATGACATTTTGCAGTTGTCATGAAAATGGTTCTCTCACTCCTAATTTCATTATGTATAAGTGACGTCATTCCAATCGGTTAAAAACTTTTCCAAGTATGTGTTTGTGTCGTCATCTTTTATACGTTTTGGCCCTTTTGCCGACCAAATTTCAATCCTCATTGTGTTGAGAAGACAAAACTGCACATACAACAATAATTATGGCAAATACCCGACTAGACTCTATATCATGTGTGTACTTGAGGGAGTGGAGAAATGTTCGCTAACTGTACACAAACCGTTTGTCCTGTTGAGCTCTCTCTCTCTCTCTCTCTCTCTCTCTCTCTCTCTCTCTCTCTCTCTCCCTCTCTCTCTCCCTGGCAGCTCTCCTACCTGTTCTCACTTTATCTGATCCAGTTTCCCTTTCTATTGTTCTATCATCTCATCAGATAACCGTCGTCCATTGGCAGTCATCTCCCTTACTCCGCTATCGGTTGTAGAGCTTTCTCTCCCCCTCTCTCGCTCTCTTTTCTTTTCTCTCTCTCTCTCTCTCTGTCTCTCTCTCTCGCTCTCTCTCTCTTTCTCTCGTTCTCTCTCTCTCTCTGTCTCTCTCTCTCGCTCTCTCTCTTTCTCTCGTTCTCTCTCTCTCTCTCTCTCTCTCTCTCTTTTTCCCTCTCTTTCTTTTTTTCTCTCCCTTTCCTTCTCGTTCTCTCTCTTTTTTTTTCTCTCTCTCTTTTTTCTCTCTCTCTCTTTCTCTCTCTCTCTGTCTGCCTCTCTCTCTCTGTGTCTCTCTCTCTCTCTGTGTGTCAGTCTCTCTCTCTCTCTCTCTCCTCTCCCCTCCCTATTCCCACTCCCCCACCCCCTCAATGATGACCTAGACCCAGAGATCCAGGGCTCTATGACAGACTTGCCATTCATGGTCGTGATTGTGATCACGGAGCTCAATCAACATTTTCAATGGTCAAGTGCATTTCTTGACCTTCCCACTTTCACCCCCGAAATCGTGCCAAAGGTCACATGGCGTGATATCCTGCGAGATGTTCACGTGCTGAAGAAAATTAGAAGAAAAAAAAAAAGAAAACCTCTGTTGTCTTCACACGCCAAGCAATTCTGATAGCAGATTCGGCTGGGTACATCTAGAGCCTCTCTACCATCTCTGGTACATCTAGATGTCTCTCTACCGTCTCTGGTACATCTAGATGTCTCTCTACCGTCTCCGGTACATCTAGATGTCTCTCTACCGTCTCTGGTACATCTAGATGTCATGATCTGTTATGGAGGCTAAGATGATCTTTCTTGCAAGCCGAATCTGTTCTGGACAAGTGACGCAGGCAATTATAATTTTAAACTACACAGTAATACATCAAGTAAGTAATGGCAATAATTAACTTGTATAGCGCTCAAATTCACACACACACACACACACACACACACACACACACACACACACACAAAATGATGTGCTCCAAGTCTAAAAGGCGCTGAACTAAAATTAAAACTAGGATTAACATAAAATCAATTCATCATGCTCCCACTCACACACACATTAACAAACACTTGATCTACTCTCATCCTCAAATCTCTGAGACCAAAAAGGGACATCATTCAGTTTCAAAGAAAACAGTCCTAAACAATTCAGTTTTGAGCCTATTTTTAAATGTGACGATGTTTTCACTTTTCCCGGTGTCAACGCTGATGTTGTTCTACAATTTAGGCCCATCAATAGAAAAAGTCTTGTTACCAAGTGACAATCTGACTGTGGGTGTCTCAAGAAGTTTCCCGTCCACGGTCCTAAAGTGCGTGACGGCTGCTATGATTCCACTAACTCGGAAAGATATTCTAGTGCCAGCGCGTTTAAACATTTAAAAATGAAGCACAAAATCTTGAAGTCGATTCTTTCATCAATGGGTGGCCAATAGAATGATTTAAGAATTGGAAGAATATCTGATGATGGATTGGAGCCTGTGATTAATCTGGCTGATCTATTTTGGATTTTCTGAAAACGATTTAGAGTACATTATAGGTCCAAGTAACAATGAGTTGAAATAATCAAGTCTACTGGTAATAAATGCATGTACAAGAATTTTTGTCGTGTTTTGATTTGTTAAATTTGTCATGTCGGCATGACTTAGGCGCTCAATTTAGACAACTGACATTTAGAATTATCGCCTGTGAGAAACCCGACAAAAGAAAGCACACTGAAGTTGGACTCGCTGGCCAGCTTTGGACTCGCTGGCCAGGCTTTGGACTCGATGGCCAGGTTATCGTGACTCGAGCATGATCTGAAACCGCTGAAGCCTCCAGAAGTAAAGCTATTGATCATCTCCTAGAAGGGCCATGTTTTTCTGGACAATATCTCCTGTTACGGCCTTTTTTAACTTCCATGTTTTACCATACGCTTCCGCCCTTCTCTTGTTGAAGTTTTTGGAGTGTTTCCTCTTACACAAGACAAGATTGGAGCAAAATTGTGTCAAAACTTTACCCAAATAATGTTGTCTTAATGTAGTGATTGCCTAGTTTTAGACAGAACACGCTGGGGGCAATGAGTGAAGCAAGGACTCTCATTGTTTGAAGAGACGCGTATGCAAAAGTCCAAGGCAAAGCGGGAAAGAAGCAAGGCTTGCACTAGAATGGACAAACCAGCGTCCTGCCTTGGCTGCGCCGTCTGTGGAATGGACTGTCTTACCTGGATAGGCTTGTCCAGCCACACAGAGCGCTACACGAGGCAGACAAATGCAGACATCCAGTGGACAAGTCCAGAGTCTTTCCAGCTGACGGACACCAACACACAATGTAGTGATGTAACAGCCGTGTCCTCTGCCTTGTTCATGAGGAATCTGGTTTGAATAAAATAGCCCCCCCCCCCCAATCCCCCCAAATGCCCTCACCCCCTCCACCCGTCCTTTTGTCCTGATAATCCTTCAAACGAAAACAAAAACAAAAAAAAATGAAATTCAGCTTGAAAGGAACCTGAAATTTCTTATCAAACATTTTCATTAATATCATTCTTCAAACGTAAAGTAAACAATCTTACGAGAATCAGTTTGAAAAGAACTTGAGCCTCTTGCCAAACATTTGAGCTGATATCCGAGGTCATCACTGTGTATCGTTTGGTGCGTAAGGCTCTTAATCTTCCTGTATGCCAAGCCTCCTGTTTATGAAATATATTGTTCCGTTAGTTTTATTTGATCAAAGTTTTTAGAGAATCGATCACTCTCCAGGTCACACACAATACACAAATTAAATAAAACTCAATTTTTCTGTCAAGCTTTAGTATAAAGTGTTACCATGGTTTACCACATCTGTAAAGTTACAGGAAACCTTCACAAAAATTGTCTGGGCTATTTTTTTTGCTGACGAAATAATTTTATTTCTTTTTTTTTTTTTTTGGCGTGACTATTTAAAAACACCAAAATTTCAAAGGTTCTTTGTGCAAACTGGGATGTTTCTCATTCGCCAACCAATGTGTGTGTGTGTATGTGTTTGTGTGTATGTGGGTGTGAATGTGTGTGGGTGTGTGAGTGTGGGTGTAGATGTGTGTGGGTGTGTGTGGTGTGGGTTTGGATGTGTGTGGGTGTGTGTGGGTGTGGATGTGGTTGTGTGTGTGTGTGTGTGTTGATATGGGTGTGTGGGTATGTGGGTGTGGATGTGTGGGTGTGAGTGTGGGTGTGGGTGTGTGGGTGTGGATGTGTGTGTGTGTGTGTGTGTGTTGATATGGGTATGTGGATGTGGGTGGTGTGTGTTGTTGTTGTTGTTGTTTGGGGGGGGGGTGTGGGTGTTATACATATGGTGTCTTTAAACCGCCATAACTGTATTACTTTACATGGAAGAGCAGGAGAATGGCCAGACAGATAAACTGGATATGCCCCCCCCCCTTTCCACATTTCGCCCTCCATCTGACAAACTGGCGTATCAAGGATTTTCCCATTTTACGAAAGCTCATTTCAAAGTTTTGGTCACTTTTGTTATTCCAGCTGAGCCAAAACTGTACGGATTTTTCTCCGGTGTTTGTGTGTGGCACTGACGTCATGCTACAGTCTATCTTGTACACATCTGATAATTTTTTTTTCTAGAAACATTGCCGAAAATAACAGATACTTAAACAAGATTCGTAAAAGTGAGATTTATTACAAACAGGCATGTGCCAAACGATTTCTGCTCACAATTTCAAAATGAATAAAGATATCCATACGTCATGTTGTCAGTGTACAGATCTCTCCTCCAGCAATGATAAGGCAGCCGAGTTTGAAACCCACCAAAATCATTGATACGACAGTCTGTAAGATGGACGGCGACATGTTTGAGGAGGGTTGAGAAAGGGGGGGGGGGGGAATTACTTTCCTGGGAAGATATTCTGTATTCTCGCCGTTCTAGAAGTTTCAGTTCTTTGTTTCTCTAATGCATTAAAATCACATCATATTTTTGGTGTGTGTTACGTCATGATATTTAGAGTGTTGCATCATCAGTATAAAGTGATCTGCCCACGTACGTTACGTCCCAAATCGCCTTTGTCTGCCAGGCAATTTACATTACCATGACAGCAATAGGCGAAATCACAAAACCCGTAAGTAAACAAAACTGCATGTAATACAGAGAGAAAAGAAACATTTAGTTAATGTCCAACCATTTTCTATGTTAATGGGTCCGGAACTCCAGCCTTGCAGCTTTTGTAGCCCGGCAGAATTAAATGTGAAATAAAACGAAATTGTTATTATAACCGAGCGGCGATTAATTCAATTTTCTTCATTTCCAGCTGGACCTGATTAGCTAGTTAGCCGCAGTTTCAAATACAAAAAAAAATAAAATAATAATCAACATTCCAGGCAACGACCCCAATTTGTTAGAGTTTCTTTCTCTCTAATAGTGATACTTTGGTCTAAAGGCAAGGTTTGCTCCCTTGTCATGCCAAAGGTACCAGGTTCGATTCCCAGTTGATGCAGGCATGTTGGAAATTTGGGAGAAATTCCACTCCTTGACCCTGTGGTAGGTAGGATCGAGAACCTAGTCTTCTCGGACCAGGACCAAAAAGTCGGATTACCCATGTGCACGTTACGCACCTTAAAGATGCCTTGGCAGTTGAAAGTCGAGAAGAGCAGGCCGAACGAGGCCGCTGCTCGGGCAAAATTAAGAAAGAAAACAAAAAACCGATCCCTACAATAAACACACACAAAAAACCGATCCCTACAATAAACACACACAAAAAACCGATCCCTACAATAAACACACACAAAAAAACAAGGAGAAGAAAAATAAAAACAAGAAAAAAGAGGTGCAAATGCCAAGTCCAGAGAAGCTCCCAAAAACAAAGACGTTAAAAATGAATATTTTTGGCCATGGATTCACTTGTTTCTTCTCGAACGCTATCACTGAGATATAAATGTAGCATTGAGTAACAGTGATATTGATATTCTGAGTTTGAAATTTTGACCCTAAGTTAACCACTCCCGTGGAGATGCCCTAAAGCAAGTTTGGCCAGCCCTGCACTAGGTAACACCAGCCAGTTAAAACAGGACCGAACTTGCCCCATTGCCCAGTTTCAGGCACATCCCAATGTAATAAACTACAGAATTATAACGGCGCGGTAACTCTTACACGGTGGTTCTTCAACGAGACCAATCATCTCCCCTTTTGAATAATTCACGTAAATACTACACACAAACGTGTATCTAAAACTACAGAGTCGCTCCATTTTCCTTATATTCCAAATTGATGGTAACAGTTTCCACGGATGTTCAGCTCAATCTCCCTAGCTAAAATGTAATTCCATCGACTCGAATTCAACATTACGTGTCCATGAAATCGAACCTGCAAACTGATGTCTCAGAAACTACTGTCCGAGGTTAAACATAGCAAGAGAAAAAGGAAATAAAATAATTCTGTTTAAACCTGAGAGTTGGGGACTAAAACCATAATATATAGCCGCGGGGCCACAGTGGTCTAGAGACAAGCTGCTCGCCTCTCATGCCCAAGGTACCGGGTTCGATCCCCTGTCTCTGCAGGCATGTTGGAATTATTTTTTTTTGGTTGGGAAGGTCGTTGGTCTCGTTGAAGAACCACCGTGTAAGAGTCCCTGATCCCATGGTAGGTAGGATCGAGCACCTAGTCTTCTCGGATAAGGACGAGAAATTCTGAGGTCCCGGGTGCACGTTGCACAAGTTAAAGATATCCTGACAGTTGAAAGTCGAGAAGAACAGGCACAACAAGGCCGCTGCCCAGGCAAAATTCTCAAACAACTAATCTCTACCACAAAAACACACAGAAACGACCCACGAAAAATAAACACAAGAAAAGTGAGGCGTAGGTGCCAAAAATCAGCGAACTCCTAAAGTGCAGACCTAAACACAGGAAATATATATATTTTTAACCCTGATAGTTGGGGGGATAAAGCCATGTTTTCCTTTTTTTTTGGTGGGGGGGGGGGGGGCACAAGTTTTGAAAGTTTGAGAACCGCTGCTCTACCTGAACACACCGAGATGTTTCTAATCAAAAGCTGATGGCCACAAACATTAATGCTGAATTACATAATTATCAAGATTTATCACATAATTATGGTGAGCTCGAATCTATAGTCCTGTATTGCTGATGGTCCTGGGCCGGGCGGGCGGGGGGGGGGGGGGAGGGAGGGGGGGCATGCAGCATATTTTCTGGTAGTAAAATTTAGATCTTGACTCAATGAGTTGTTTTGTGTGAGGATATTGATGAGGTTCACCTGCCCGCCTCTCTTGCTCTCTCTCTCTCTCTCTCTCTCTCTCTTTTGCTCTCTCTCCTTCCTCTCAGTCTTGCCTTTTCTCTGTCTTTCTCTGTCTGTCTGTCTCTACCGCTGTCTTTCTCATTCTCTCTTTCTCTCTCTCTCTCTCTCTCTTTCTCGCTCGTCCCATGATCACTGAGAAATATTTGCCGTTTACTTTAGCATATGTGAGAAAGACGGGTAGAAGTGGAAAATGTAGCTGAGGTGTGGGGGGGGGTGAGGGAGGAGTCAAACATGAGTCTTTGTAGTGTTGTCCTCACCTCACTGGTGTGTGGGGGGTGGGTGGGTGGGGGGGGTGAGGGAGGTGTCAAACATGAGTCTTTGTAGTGTTGTCCTCACCTCACTGGTGTGTGGGGGGTGGGTGGGTGGGGGGGGGGTGAGGGAGGTGTCAAACATGAGTCTTTGTAGTGTTGTCCTCACCTCACTGGTGTGTGGGGGGTGGGTGGGTGGGGGGGGGGGGGTGAGGGAGATGTCAAACATGAGTCTTTGTAGTGTTGTCCTCACCTCACTGGTGTGTGTGTGGGGGGGGGGTGGTGAAGGAGGTGTCAAACATGAGTCTTTGTAGTGTTGTCCTCACCTCACTGGTGTGTGGGGGGTGGGTGGGTGGGGGGGTGGTGAGGTAGGTGTCAAACATGAGTCTTTGTAGCGTTGTCCTCACCTCACTGGTGTGTGTGTGTGGGGGGGGGGTGAGGGAGGTGTCAAACATGAGTCTTTGTAGTGTTGTCCTGACCTCACTGGTGTGTGTGTGTGGGGGGGATGGTGAGGGAGGTGTCAAACATGAGTCTTTGTAGTGTTGTCCTGACCTCACTGGTGTGTGTGTGTGGGGGGGGGATGGTGAGGGAGGTGTCAAACCTGAGTCTTTGTAGTGTTGTCCTCACCGCACTGGTGTGTGTGTGTGTGTGGGGGGGGGGGCTGGTGAGGTGTCAAACATGAGTCTTTGTAGTGTTGTCCTCACCTCACTGGTGTGTGGCTGGGGGAGGGGGGGGTGGTGAGGTGTCACACCTGAGTCTTTGTAGTGTTATCCTCACCTCACTGGTCTGTGTGTGTGTGGAGGGGGGGGGGTGGTGAGGGAGTTGTCAACACCTGAGTCTTTGTAGTGTTGTCCTCACCTCACTGGTGTGTGGGGGGTGGGTGGGTGAGGGGGTGGTGAGGTAGGTGTCACACATGAGTCTTTGTAGTGTTGTCCTCACCTCACTGGTGTGTACGTGTGGGGGGGGGGTGGTGAGGGAGGTGTCACACCTGAGTCTTTGTAGTCTTGTCCTCACCTCACCGGGGTGTGTGTGTGGGGGGGGGGGGTGGGGGGGTGGTGAGGTGTCACACCTGAGTCTTTGTAGTGTTGTCCTCACCTCACTGGTGTGTGTGTGTGGGGGGGGGGGGGTGAGGGAGGTGTCAAACATGAGTCTTTGTAGTGTTGTCCTGACCTCACTGGTGTGTGTGTGTGGGGGGGGGGATGATGAGGGAAGTGTCAAACATGAGTCTTTGTAGTGTTGTCCTCACCTCACTGGTGTGTGGGGGGGGGTGGTGAGGTGTCACACCTGAGTCTTTGTAGTGTTGTCCTCACCTCACTGGTGTGTGTGTGTGGGGGGGGGGTGGTGAGGGAGGTGTCACACCAGAGTCTTTGTAGTGTTGTCCTCACCTCACTGGTGTGTGTGTGTGTGTGTGTGTGGGATGGGGTGGTGAGGGAGGTTTCACACCTGAGTCTTGGTAGTGTTGTCCTATCCTCACTGGTGTGTGTGTGGTGGGGGGGGGGTGGTGAGGTGTCAAACATGAGTCTTGGTAGTGTTGTCCTCACCTCACTGGTGTGTGTGTGTGTGGGGGGGGGGGGGTGAGGTGTCAAACATGAGTCTTTGTAGTGTTGTCCTCACCTCACTGGTGTGTGTGTGTGGGGGGGGGTTGAGGGAGGTGTCAACACCTGAGTCTTTGTAGCGTTGTCCTCACCTCACTGGTGTGTGTGTGTGGGGGGGGTGAGGGAGGTGTCACACATGAGTCTTGGTAGTGTTGTCCTCACCTCACTGGTGTGTAGGGGGTGGGGGTTGGGGGGTGGTGAGGGAGGTATCACACATGAGTCTTTGTAGTGTTGTCCTCACCTCACTGGTGTGTGTGTGTGGGGGGGCTGGTGAGGGAGGTGTCACACCTGACTCTTTGTAGTGTTGTCCTCACCTCACTGGTGTGTGTGTGTGTGGGGGGGGGTGGGGGGGATTGGTGAGGTGCCACACCTGAGTCCTTGTAGTGTTGTCCTCACCTCACTGGTGTGTGTGTGTTGGGGGTGGGGGTGGTGAGGGAGGTGTCACACATGAGTCTTTGTAGTGTTGTCCTCACCTCACTGGTGTGTGTGTGTGGGGGGGGGGGTGGTGAGGGAGGTGTCACACATAAGTCTTTGTAGCGTTTCCTCACCTCACTGATGTGTGTGGGGGGGGGGGGGGTGAGGTGTCACACATAAGTCTTTGTAGTGTTGTCCTCACCTCACTGGTGTGTGTGTGTGGGGGGGGGTGGTGAGGTGTCACACCTGAGTCTTGGTAGTGTTGTCCTCACCTCACTGGTGTGTGTGTGTGGGGGGTGGGGTGGTGAGGGAGGTGTCACACATGAGTCTTTGTAGCGTTGTCGTCACTTCACTGGTGTGTGTGTGTGGGGGGGGGGGTTTGAGGGAGGTGTCACACCTTAGTCTTGGTAGTGTTGTCCT
>OZ007576.1:56457503-56667503 GCA_963931925.1 Onchidella celtica
GCAGCCGTTCTGCTCCGCTATTTTTACGGAAATTGACATTATGAAAAATAAAACACTCTTTGCCTCTGTATACTTGTCGACATCATCCGTTCCGCTCCGCTCCTCACCGCTACAGGGGTAACAAGTGTTTTTCATATCGCCATTTTCCGTAAAAACTGCGGAGCGGACGCTGTGGCCAAGACCTGCCATGTAGACAAATACTCGTAAATGCATTAAACCCTAATTGGAAAAATACTTAACTAGCACTTTGAATTTCCTATGACCCGGGCCGGTGACCGGCTTTACAGGGGCGGCTCAGGGTGTGTGTGTGGGGGGGGGGGGAGGGGTGGGTGGGGAGGATCTGTTTGAAATTGACTTTGTAGAAAAGTGGCTTGACTTTTAGCACTGGCATCTGGCAAGTTTGGAGGCGAGAACCTGCTCAGCTATTTTTGTAAATTTTTGTTATTTTGTACACTTTTTAGTCCCATTTGGGAAATGTACCTTAATATCATTGCACCCAGTTACAACTGGAGTAGACACATGCCTCAGTGCAGCGCCGGCCGGAGGGTTTTCTTTGCGGGGGGGGGGGGGTGGATGAGGAGGGAGTGGTAAGGACAAGTTTTTGATTAATTTTGCCCTGGCATCGGCCTGTTCGACCTCCTCTTCTCGACTTTCAACTGCCAAGGTATCTTTAACCTAGTCTTATCGTAATCCGAGAAGACTAGGTGCTCGATCCTACCTACCATTAGATCAGGGACAGGAAAATATGACCAAAAAATCCCCAAACTTCAACATGCCTGTGCTGACGGAGATTTGAACCCGGTACCTGCGGCATGACAGGCGAGCACACTGTCTGTAGACCAACATGTCCCATAAAATTTTGACGTTCCACTCCCTCTCAGTCAGGGATATTGAAACATTATCTAGGATTTTCTGACGGGTTTTCATGCAGTTTCTGTGATAATTAATCTCAAGCAGAGCTGCAAATTTTCCCCCTTAGTTCAGGGTTCCTCAGTCCACTCCCCCCCCACCCACCCACCCTCCACCACGCCCCACGTATAATTATGTCGTGTTTATCCCAACTGAATTTTTTAAACTGTTTTCTCATGATGAATGCATCACGTGGTCAAAAGTGGAAATTTTATAAAAATAAGCTAAGAAAAAAGAAATGATATGATATGAGGTCAAGAATTTCTGATAATTTTAATCTTTTCTCCATCAATTTCAGTTTTAAAAAAATCAGATTTACTAGGATGTTACCTGAGCCACAGGATAGCGAGATGAATCAACTCGCCAAATTCCGTACGTCAATTTGCGGGCGTGTCATCGATGTCAACAATGCAACAAGGCGCATCACACCATCTGGAAATTCAACGAAAAAGAGTAGTACATGACACATCTGATTTATTCGCGCGTAAATAGTGCAGATATAGTGGGAGAAAGGAATGGTTCGTCTTGGTATGCCGTGTCTCGAATGTCACTCAATATTTAGCTGCAAATAGCACGTACCTAATTGTCTATTCACATAGATCATCAAGACCACATCCGCTCTCTGACATCAAAGAAAATGTAGTCAACATTTAAAACCCATAAAAATCATCATAAAAAATCTTCGGCTTTGATGCGGGAACGAAACAACTCGGGGAAAATCTTTGGCTTTCTCCATCCGACCATCATTTTTCTGCATTGGCCAACGTGTCACTTGCCGCTAAATCTCATTATTTGTCCTCCTGGTCACCTCCACTCCGCACGCGCGACACAAAAACCTAATTATCTTTTGTGTGTGTGTGTGTGTGTGTTTCTTCCTTTTTGTGTGATACATGCGCGCCGAGATAACATTAGCATTGGGGGGGGGGGGAGGAAAGGGGGGCGTGGGGCTGTAGAAATGAAGTTGTGGAATGCTGAGATCGATGTGGAAAGAGCCAAGGGTTGTGGTGGTCTGGGAGAGGTGAAGATCTTCAGTTGTGGAGGGCATCAGTGTAAGGGTGCTAACTCTGACTGTAATGTGGAAGACAGTTTTTACCCTTATCCAGGGAGTTAACACCGGAACGTGGAATCCTGTACAGCCGGGAAGTTCTTGTCATTCAAACACCCCGCCTGGTCCTAAATCCTCTCGTTTTAATACGCTTTCTCATTTATCGACAATTAATTTTTGGGGTCGGCATTCGTCTGACTGTTTTAAATCACTTTTACGCTTGTCTGACATATATGGGATGAGGCCATTAAATTTTTGTGTCAATGCAGAAAAGGGTTAACACAACAGTTTATATTTTCGACCAATCAGAGACGAGTATGGAAGACTTCCAGCTATGCGTATAAATATTTCAAATTCGCATTGAGATTTGGAAAAGTCCCCCGACTTGCTACAGTGAATACATAGGCCTGACAAAGAACTAATAGTGAAAGTTATATCATATCTAGAACTTTGATGGGTTCTTTTGCATTCGTGCATCAATTCTAGATGCTCCTACCCCTCGTTCCATCAGTCCGATCCCAAAGAAGTGGAGGAATAATTATTGCATTTAAAAACCAGCAGAAAGTGCTATAGACATCCGCCTTTCCAAGTAGCAGTGTTTTTCCTGATGTGCTATGCTGTTGTTAGTTTTTCCTAATGAATTGTTCTGACAGTGTGTGTGTGTGTGTGAGCAATGTTCTTATTTGCTGGTAATGTTGTGTGAGCAATGTGTGCGTGTGTGTGGTATGAGTCAAAGACTTGCAGGTCTTAGATATTGTATTTACTGTATTACTGCTACTGACGCTGTGGCAACAAATTTCCTGACATGGGGATAATAAAGTTATAGCTTATCTCTTATCTTATCTTAATTATTAGGCCTACATTGAAGCCCCCTCCTTCCCGTACGAACGCCACTATTTTGATGAGCGGTTGGGGCGGATATGGCATGCCATGAAAACCTGTCGCTGTCGTCTTCCCGAATCATTTCAGCTGTGAGTCGCTCCTCTTCAATCCTCGGCAAAGAAATTGACAAGCACCATCTGTATGCAGGAATAATGAGAGAAATGAACGTGAGGCAAGGCATTTTCAGCAGCTGGTAAACAAGAAGATAGAGACAGCCTGGCCTGAACAGCGTTAGGGAAAACTGTGTCGTAGACATGGCAAAGTAGGTCAACATGAGATAAGATCAGATAAGAATCTCTTTATTATCCCATGGGGGAAATTCTCTTTCAAACAGCGTTTTAGAGCATGGTACACACCTGGTACACGCATGGTACACACCTGGTACACACCTGGTACACATATTGTACATACCTGGTACACACATTGTACATACCTGGTACACACATAGTACACGTATTGTACACACCTGGTACACACATGACACACATATTGTACATACTTGGTACACACATGGTGCACGCCTGGTACACACATTGTACATACCCGGTACACACATTGTACACGTATTGTACACACATAGTACACATCTGGTACACACATGGTACATCCGCGGTACACACCTGGTACACACATGGCACATCCGTGGTACACACCTGGTACACATCTTACGCAGTTACACAAACATACACGTATATCATAATTCACTAAACCCAACAACAGACATATGTGAAGTGGCATGGTCAGGAACCTCAGCGAGATCTGGCACACATGTAGCTAAAATGTCTGGTTGAGGCCAATTGCACAGGACAAAAACGATCTTCTGTATCTTTCTGTGTTTCTCTCACATTCACTCTTTCGTATCAGTTTGACCCCAGCAGGTAATCAGATGATCCACGTAGGAGCGATGTCATTCCTACACGTGCAAACTTGATGTCAGTCCTGTGCGTTGAATTTCCATAGTGTTGGTGGCTGGGGAAATGTCTTCTAGTTTCCTGTCTGGATCATCAATATTTACCACTACAATTTTGGTCACTATAGAATAAAAATTGAATCCAAAAACAGGGTGCAATGTGAGATGGACTTGTGTCTGGTGCAAAATTTTGGTTTTACCGTATGCGGTTTGTTCCCGTCAGCACGTGCAGAGTTACTGCAGAAAGAATGTTTGTGCCCAAAGAGTGATGTCCCCTCTCCCTCTGACCTGTCCCATTTTCTTATGTTATCGATTTCTCATTTATTTGTGGATGCGAAAATAGATATTAAATTCATTGAAGGCAACACGGGCATTATTGAAAGACAATGCAGATTTTGTATGTATCGGTTCATTTTCTTATCTCCGGGTTGAAATCGATACTCACGAAACTACAATCCATCTGTTCTGTGACCAGCACGGCTTTCATGGTTCTGAGAACACTAGAAGCAGGTTATGATAATGACAGGTTGGCTAAGTTTGTGTGTAGGACATCTGATGTGATACATTTACAATACAATTGAGTTTCTACTGCTGGTTGAACTGGGAGGAAGGGGAGGGGGAGGGGGGGCGGGAGAAAAAACAACAACTGTGTTTGCAAGGTAAAACCATTCCATAGCAACAAATGAATGAGATTAGTGATCATCTTATTGTAGTGGAGCTGGTCGGGTGAACGTTCAGCAGCTAAAACTGGCTGAATACCGATAGAAAATGATGAAACATTGGTGTATTGCTTCAATGTTTGATGGTGAGTTACGTGGACATATCCGGTTTGGACAAAGTTCAGTCTTGAATATTTATTGACCAGTTTTTAAAACCGCGAAATAAATGTCGAACCGAGAAGTCTAGGTGCTCGATCCTTCTTATCATAGTGGATTAGTGACAGAAATGTTGCCTCCAAACACTCGACCTGCTGATCCGGGAATCGAACCCGGTACCTTCGGCATTAGAGGTGAGCTCCTTGCCCCTAGACCATCGTGGCCCCGTCAGACTTGGGCAATGTCAGGCTACAGAGGGTCGGGTACTCTCCCTTTATACCAATGCCCTTCTAGAAATGGCAGATTATTTGGATGTTGGGAAAATTTCTGTTTTTTTATCTTTGCTTTTTGGGTGCATGACTGTGTTCTATTTATTTATTTGTGTGTGTGTGTGTGTGTTATATCTCAGTGAATGAATGTAAAATAATGTTCAATCTACTCCCGGGCTTATCCAACATTTGCCTGGCGGGCTGGATAGTCAGCGAGCTGTGGGTTTCTCGTGTCCTATTTAAAGTATTCCAGTGGACACCGCCAGGCCCCAGGCTGAGAACCAGTGCAGTCTGTCTGTCTGTGTGTCTGTCTGTGTGTCTGTCTGTCTGTGTGTACAGCTGGAGGAAACAAGACAAAAGACGGGAAGAGTTAATTTCATGACCTGAGCACGCGCCATTTGTCCCCCAAGATCGGCTTAGCGCGAGTTGAGTCAAATACGGCTCAATCACCGCCCCCGAGACTTCAGCCAATGACATTGCTTGACTAATGTGCGTCCTGTATATGGCATTGCTAATTCTGTTCCACTGGTCCGTCTCTTCATCATTATGTCTGTCTGTTCATTACAATCTTTCTGTCTTTTTATCCCTCGACCGGTTAGTTTATCCGGTCTGTCCATCGCTTTCATCTGTGGCTGTCTTGTCTGGCACAGTGTCTATCTATCTATCTATCTATCTATCTATCTATCTATCTATCTATCTATCTATCTATCTATCTATCTATCTATCTATCTATCTATCTATCTATCTATCTATCTATCTATCTATCTATCTATCTATCTATCTATCTATATGTCTAGACTATCTGTCTGTCCGTTCGTCTGTCTGCCTGTATGTCTGCCATGTTTCTGACCCCTCCAGCACGAGTGACTCATGCACATGTACTACAGTGACCACCTGCTCATCCACCAGCCACTATTCCAGGTGACCAACTCCCTAAATTGACACCACAAACGACAACTGCATCAACTCACAGCGTCACTCAGACAATTCAAGGTCACGAGCTAGTCCCACTATCCTGGTCTAAACCCCGCCCTTGAGCTGTGTAAGCCTGACTTATGACCCTTCAGGGCTGGCCATGGAACACCCTAAGGCATATTTTTAGATCTGATTCTACAGACACCCTGCACTGGGCGGAGATGATTAGCAGACAAGATTTTTGTGTTCAGACCTTTCAAGGCCCCGGGAAACATCCGGGAGTGGCGGGGGGAGGGGGGCATATTTTTAGATCTGATATCACACAGCCTGCTCAGCTCAACTATTTACCCGAAACACAAACTACAGAGACGAACCATTCCTTCTCCCACTATATTATTATGTCCACAAACTGCGCGCGTATAAATAAGGTGAGCACTACTCTTTTTCCTTCAATTATGAAGGGATGTGACGCGAATTGTTGCATTGTTGACATTGATGATACGCGCTCAAATCGACGGACGAACTTTGTCGAGATGTTTCGTCTCGGTATCCTGTGTCTCGGCCCTTACAATTTTAAAAAACCGACACATCAGGTGAAAATTTAGATCCCTGATCCTGGCCGTCGTGTAGGCCAATAGAAAAGCTGTATTTCTTCACTGCAGAAATCTTCACATTTAAAATCTGTCCAGTTTTTGCTAATGTCAAGGTCAAGCTCGTTTATTTGGTAGAGCCTGACAGTCTGTTTGGGTCATCTAACCAGAATACTCACAGCAGTAGATCTATGGACACTTTTGGCTAATTTCAGAAAAAAAGTTATTGGGCCGTGTAGTCACGGAAAAAGTTATTGTGGCCAGGTAACCAAACCTTAAAATGTTTCATAAAAAAAAATTTCACCGCGCAGACAAAAGACAATCTGGGCACCTGACACAACTAATAATCCCTCCAGTTTGATGTCTGCACCAGCTCATGGTTACTACCCCCCACCCCCCCCCCCCCCACATGTCCACGGTTATCCCTCCGAGGACGTGGAGAACTCGGTGTCATGATTCGGATGTTATTAAAACTCACGCAGAGAGTGAGTTGTTTTTTTACCAGGGCCATGAGAAGTTGGCTGGTGGCCTTGAACGGTCCTCGCCAAATTATAGTTGGTGAGTAAATAAATGTAAAGTTAAACTGTTAGATTCACGCTTGTGGGTTTTAATGTTCGTGATTAATAAGTAATGGAGTAGGGGTGAAACAAGGTGGGGGCTAGTTGACATTGTTAAGTATGACTAGACAAGTTTTTGCACGTTAACTGGCTGGTAGAATAGTGCAGACGTATTACTACAATTAAAATGGTGGGAGGTTTCGACCTATGAGATAGCTGAACTAATTGGGCCAGCGGACTAGCACGCTGGGTAGTTAGATAGTATATAACATCGTGTAACGTTCAGATTTAGTGAATACAGACGAGAGAAGCATCGTTTCGTGAAGTATCTCCGGTTGGCCAGTACCTGAACTGTGTGCTCTGAAGACTAAGAAGTCCTTGCTAACGGACTGACTGAGCTCTAGAAAGAAAGGTCTGAGTGGGCTGACCTTTGAAAGCCCACGCTGCGCTATTTTGATGTTCGCGCCTCCCAGTAGGCGTGAGCAATGGTAATATATCTTAATTATTCAAGTATAATAGAGATCGGAGATAGAGAGAGAACTACAGCCTCATAGGAAGACTAAGGAAACCCCAGCTGGCACTCGACCACGAGTGTCCTGTATGATAGATCTATTGCCATAGTATGATTGGAATAATATAGCACATTGTTGATGAATTGAATAGTGATTGTGCATAAAATATAGTCTTTTGGCAACTGCTTAAATTACCTACAAGCCGAAGAGTGCTTCTGTAGGCTTTGAACGTACTGGGCTCTCCTAACATTTAAGCCCATATGATTTATGGAGAGTTTGCCTGGCGACTGGCCAGTGGCGACTCAACTGTCACTTTAAATTGATATCTAGTTTCGTATAATATACCTATTTACTATTGATTGCAGTACCTCCATAGCTACATGAATATCATTGGTTAAGTTATTAATTAGAGTTTTTGGTTTGAATATATACCTCTATTGTCTTTTGTTTTGTTATTAATATTTATGTAAACTATGGCCTGACCGGCCTGACATATATACGCTCTAGTTATTTAGTACTTTTCTTGTGTGGTTGTGTCCGAGTGTGAGTTAGCTGCCTCTCGTGCAGTCGTAACATCCCCAAGACCCTAACTCTGCTCGTGACATCTGGAGGGGACCCCACTGACATCTGAAGAGGACCCGTCACCTTCTGACATCTAGAGAACACTACTATCATCGGAAGAGGACCCCGTCAACAGCTGCAGGTCTACCACTCTAAGACTCCACTGTTATTTATGTAATTTTTGTAGTTTATAGTTTTGTATACTGCTGATTTTTGTTTTTGTTTCTCCCCCACATGTCTGGCATGTCCTCTCGTCATTGATCCTGGGACCACTACGAGGGACTGACAGCTAGCATCAGGAAAAGACAAGACCAGCGCTGTGGACCAAAGGAAAGAGCCAGTCCATTTTGCCCAGTTAAGTGAACCATCTGTATTTGTCTTCGTTTGAGGGGTTCGTCGTTCCAGCTCCCCTACTTTTGACAGGCATTATTTTTTTCTTTTGTGTTAGATTAGATAGGCGGGAGGTTGGAAGGGATCGAGACTCAGCATACCTCTTTTTGCCAGACTAGCAGATCTAGATGGCGTTTAAAACGGATAGGAGATACGCTTTGCCTTGAATAGTTCTGTAGGGACCTGTTATTCGTATAGATTGTTAGCGTTCTATCTTCCTCGTATTTTAGGAAGACGTCTCTCCTGTTCTTTTTCTTACCTTTTTGTAGATAGTTTCAGGTTAGTCAGGTCTGTTGTCGTTTGTTCTTTCTGTTAGTCTCGTCTTACTCTCCATGTAATTCTTTTCCATTATAGTGTTGCATTATTATATTTTGTATTCATACTTGCTATATTATTGCCTGGGATAAATCACGTGTCTAGGGCACGTTGAGAGATAATCTGGATATTAGAGTTGTTAGGCTGGTATAGCCAAGGAAGTTCATATCGTGAATATTGATTTATTCCGATTTATAGCAGAGGGAACGCTGCTAGGAGTGTACGGAAAATACACTGGGAATATTACATTGGTATCGTTAGTAACGACCAATCACGGAAGCAGTAGACTGACTGCTTGAGGATTAGGAGAAATAAGTGGAGTTAAGTGATCGCTGAGATAGCTCAACCACTACTTGGTTGACTAAGACGTACAGTTTGTTGTTGATTTCGTTAATTTCGTTCATACTGCAGGAACGAGCACCCGCAGAGTGCAATTGATAAATTGCTTCAAGGGAGAATAAAGTTGGAGATTTTTCAGGAGCTGTCCTCGATTAGGACATTATTATATCGTATTATCGACCGATATCATGGCCGAACTACAGAAATATTTGGAACTGGCCCAATCATTTGGCATACCGGAAGCTCAGCGTGCTTCTTGGGTAGACCAGAAACTGAAAGAAGAACGAGAAGAAAAGGCCGCGGAGAGATTACGAGAAGAAAAAGCCGCGGAACGAGAAGATAGAGCCGCGGAACGTGCGGAAAAACAGGCTCAAAGAGAGTACGAGCTCGCTTTGAAACAGTTAGAAGCGAAGCAAGCCCAACCTACCGGGGCTCCGGAAGTTACTTCCAATAATAAAACGAAGCCTAAATTGCCAACCTTTAATGATAAGGTTGATCGTATTGATTCCTACCTACACCGCTTCGAACTCCATGCCGTTTGCGCGGGATGGCAGCGTAGTGAGTACACGTCATGCCTCGCCAATCTTTTGACAGGGAGAGCGTTGGAAGTTTTCCATAGCCTCACTATTGATGACGCTAGGGACTATGACATTCTAAAGACCGCGCTATTAAAGCGTTTCCAACATACGGAAGATGGATTTCATAAGCGTTTCCGCGATTGCCAGCCGGAGGCATCTGAGAATTTCTCTACTTACGTGGACCGCCTCCGCCACCTACTCAGCCGTTGGACTGAGTTGGCCGGTGTGGAAGAGGGAAACTATAAGAAACTATATGATTTGATAATTAAAGACCAAATATATATGTCCTGCCACACGGACCTGGTGGCGCATTTTAAGGAACAAGCCCCCAAAACTACCGTCGAGATAACATCGATAGCGGAACGGTATGCTGCAGCTCACCCTAATCGATTGTTAGCTAAAGCTAAAGTAAACGAACCGTGTTACGCCGGCGCTGCTACTAAGACACCGGTACCGTCGAGACAATCAAGACAGCCCTTTCGACAGTCGCCGCAGGTTCGTCCACGGTCCGAGCCGCCGGTTAGCAGGAGGCAACCGAATCCCCATAAATTTTCTCGGGACTGGGAACCCCGAAATACACGTCCTTTCCCTACCGGAGGACCGCGTAACAACTACTATCAAGCGCCCACATTTCCTTCTTATCGAGGTACACCTCGAAGGGATGATAATCCAGTCTACTGTTATAGATGTGGCGCCGGAGGCCACATTGCGCGACAATGCAGAGTTAGATTAGATGCGGCAAATGCATGCTCTGTAGCATTCACCGAAAACCGCGGTTACAGAACTAGGAATGCCGAAACCGTAGATAAAGTTATTCCAGTTATGTCCGCCCTCCACGAGCGAGGCGCGCTGACATTGTATGAGGGACGAGTAAACGCCATACGAGCATCCGTATTGCGAGATTCAGGCTGTACGACCGTCGGTGTACGTGAATCGCTGGTCCGTCCTGCACAACTCCTGGATCGCGATGCGACATGCATTACTTTTGGTGGTTCAGTTGAACATTTTCGTTTGGCGGAAATATATGTTGACACACCGTTTATAACTGGTGTTGTCACGGCCTGCGTGCTACCAAATCCGGTCGCCGACCTAATCATTGGGAATATTCCCCACTTAAAGGACGTCTCCGATTGCGAACTCGGGATTTGGGATGATAACGACATTGCGTGTGTCACGACAAGACAACAATCGCGTCGCCAGAGTGACGACACATTACGATCGCCTGTCGTCGATTTGGATGTAACCCCCGAGATTTTTCGTAACGAACAGCGCACAGATCCATCACTAAAGCCCCTCTTTGCTAAGATTGATCCGGACAACCCGGATACATCCAGGTTCTGCCTTAAAGACGACCTCCTATATCGCGTTTTTCGGGGAAAGCGCGAAACTATTTTGCAATTGGTCATACCGAGATCATTTCGCCGAGACATCACCCGCCTCGCGCACGACACGCCATTAGCGGGCCACCAAGGCAAAGCGAGAACAAAATCGAGAGTCCTGTCTCAGTTTTTTTGGCCCGGGGTTTACGGGGACATAAATAGCTATGTGTCGCGTTGCGGTACATGCCAGAAAAGAACCCCCAAAGGAAAAACTTCGCGGGCACCTATACAAGAGATGCCGCCGGTTTCCACTCCATTTCAGCGAGTTGCCGTCGACATCGTCGGGCCATTACCGAAGTCGGATAGAGGCCATCGGTTTATTCTATCAGTAATCGATTATGCCACCCGTTGGCCTGAGGCTGTCCCTTTAAAGGAAATATCGGCCGATCACGTCGCCGAGGCATTGGTGACCATATTCACACGTGTCGGATTCCCGTCCGAATTATTATCCGATAGAGGTCCGCAATTCACCTCTGACCTTTTCAGGAAAGTATTGGAACTCACGGGCATTAGGCAGAAACTTACGTCGCCATACCATCCACAGTCCAATGGCTGTTGCGAGCGCTGGAATGCCACCATGAAAACTATGCTGGCACGCGTTTCCGCCGATAGACCTGGTGACTGGGACCGTCGACTTCCGGCCATCTTGTTCGCATATAGGGAACTCCCAAATGCGACAACGGGTTTTTCCCCGTTTGAACTGTTATACGGTCGAAAACCACGTGGCCCGATGGCCATTTTACGCGATTTATACGCCGGTTCTGATACCGACGTTCCTGATACGCGATCCGCGTATCAGTACATAGTCGATCTCCGACATAGAATAGTTAATGCATGCGACCTGGCTCGACAATTTGCATGCGTACGGACCAGGTCATTTATAGGATATCGCGATCGGGGTAGTCGGTTAAGAACCCTGTCAGTCGGAGATCGGGCATTGGTGCTGTTACCAGAAACGAATAACAAACTACTCCTCACTTGGAAAGGCCCCTTTCTAGTTAAAAAGCGACTCTCGAGAGTTAATTATCTCATTACCATACGTGGTAACGATAAGGTGTACCATATTAATATGTTGAAAAAGTATCTTACCGATGATCAAACTCATCACGATCATTCATGCCATGTTGTGGCCCAAGCAAACGCAGCGATGGTCACTATCGATGACAACGACCGGGAGCCATTATCTATGACTAGATCGCTCCTATCCTTGCAAGCCACAGAGGACGCGACTTCCGTTAATATCAATCCAGAGCTGGATCAAAGTAAGACACAGAACATCATGAATCTTGTTCGGGAGTTTTCGCCAGTATTCACTGATTTGCCGGGTAAAACATCCTTAGTTCAACACGTCATCCGGTTGCACTCGGACGTACCCGTGTTTGTCAAACCCTACCCGCGCCCGCTGCAAGCGCACGACACCATACAGTCCGAGGTGGAAAAGATGCTCAGCTTAGGAGTCATTGAGCGCTCGACGAGCCCTTACTGCTCGCCGATTGTACTAGTAAAGAAAACAGACGGTTCCGTTAGATTTTGTATCGATTACAGGAAGCTTAACGCCCTAACCATTTACGATGCTGAACCTATCCCGAATCAGGAAGATCTATTTGCGCGATTGGCCGAGTCGTCCGTGTTTTCGAAAATAGATTTGGCTAAAGGCTACTGGCAAATCCCAATGGAAGAGGCCAGTAAACAGTACACAGCGTTTCAGACCCCTATGGGTCTCATGCAATGGAGATTCATGCCATTCGGTCTCGTAACGGCACCAGCGACATTTGCGAGGATGATGAACATCCTATTGCAGCAGACACCATGCGTCCTAAGCTACTTTGACGACATTTGCGCTTTCCATACGGATTGGAAAGGCCACTTAGAAGCACTTCGTCAAGTGCTTAGTAAACTTCGAGATGCCGGGCTTACAGCTAAGCCTAGCAAAGTCTTCCTGGGTTATACGCAGATTAACTTTCTGGGACATACTATCGCCAAAGGCGTCCAAACACCGGACGACAGTAAGATAAGTAAGATTTTAAAACTCCAGGCTCCTCATACTAAGAAGCAGGTTCGTAGCCTGTTAGGCTTCTTAAGCTATTATCGGAAATTCGTTCCTAATTTTTCGGCCCTTACGGCCCCGTTATCCGATCTTACAAGAAAAGACAGACCCAACAAAATTACCTGGAATACGCAGTGCGCCACCGCGCTCGCGACAGTGCAGCAACTGTTCTCCAGTTCGCCGCTGCTTATCCTACCGAATATTAGGCGCACCTTCACCGTCCGAACTGACGCGTCGGACCAAGGAATTGGAGCTGTTTTGCTTCAGGAAAGAGATGGCTTATTGCGCCCTTGTATGTACGCTAGCCGGAAATTACTTCCGAGAGAGCAGAGATACGCTATTATAGAGCGAGAATGCCTGGCGATTGTATACGCCGTAGACGCGTTTTCCCGCTACCTACTTATGACAGAATTCGTCATCGAGACAGACCATAAACCGTTGTTATTTTTAAAATCGAACCGAGCCAAGAACGCTCGTTTGACCAGATGGAGTCTGGCCCTTCAGGAATACCGCTTCATTATAAAGGCCATTCCTGGTGGAGATAATGTCCATGCCGACCTATTATCACGGTTACCTTAATCTTGTTGTATTTTAGTCTGTCATATGTATTGGCGTTGGATACTGATTAGCACCTCATTCAGAGACCGAGGGATGGTATCACATATTGTTCACCCATTGTGAACACTTTTCACCTACCCCTGTGCTTTCCTTTGTTCCAACAGCTATTTTACTGACGTCGACCCGTATTTTGGCCACACCAGACGTTGTTGCCCAGGGTCGAGGACGAGAAGTCATGGCAGACCAGGAGTCCAGATCCACTAATGCCATCGATGCTACTATAGTTATCTTTTCTTGAGTATTATTCATTGTATGTATGCATTCCTGATGACATTCGCACAGGATCAGTGTTGTACTCTAAAATTTTAGAGTTATGATTGTTAATGTCTACGTATTTAGAGGTAAGATTTAATCCTCAGAGAGATATATACTTTTGGACGGAGCCTTAAGATTTTCATGAAGTTTTGTCCATCAATGATACCCGTCCTGTAGGTTTTTTTCAACTTTAGTACTAGTCTTAGTTATTACCTAGTATTCTTAGTTAAGTTCACCTTTCGAGGAATTTCTCGACTCATGCCTTCCCCTTACGATAATCATTTATATCGTTAAAATTGCAAATTTTAACTGGGGTGGGGGATGTGTCATGATTCGGATGTTATTAAAACTCACGCAGAGAGTGAGTTGTTTTTTTACCAGGGCCATGAGAAGTTGGCTGGTGGCCTTGAACGGTCCTCGCCAAATTATAGTTGGTGAGTAAATAAATGTAAAGTTAAACTGTTAGATTCACGCTTGTGGGTTTTAATGTTCGTGATTAATAAGTAATGGAGTAGGGGTGAAACAAGGTGGGGGCTAGTTGACATTGTTAAGTATGACTAGACAAGTTTTTGCACGTTAACTGGCTGGTAGAATAGTGCAGACGTATTACTACAATTAAAATGGTGGGAGGTTTCGACCTATGAGATAGCTGAACTAATTGGGCCAGCGGACTAGCACGCTGGGTAGTTAGATAGTATATAACATCGTATCTCCGGTTGGCCAGTACCTGAACTGTGTGCTCTGAAGACTAAGAAGTCCTTGCTAACGGACTGACTGAGCTCTAGAAAGAAAGGTCTGAGTGGGCTGACCTTTGAAAGCCCACGCTGCGCTATTTTGATGTTCGCGCCTCCCAGTAGGCGTGAGCAATGGTAATATATCTTAATTATTCAAGTATAATAGAGATCGGAGATAGAGAGAGAACTACAGCCTCATAGGAAGACTAAGGAAACCCCAGCTGGCACTCGACCACGAGTGTCCTGTATGATAGATCTATTGCCATAGTATGATTGGAATAATATAGCACATTGTTGATGAATTGAATAGTGATTGTGCATAAAATATAGTCTTTTGGCAACTGCTTAAATTACCTACAAGCCGAAGAGTGCTTCTGTAGGCTTTGAACGTACTGGGCTCTCCTAACATTTAAGCCCATATGATTTATGGAGAGTTTGCCTGGCGACTGGCCAGTGGCGACTCAACTGTCACTTTAAATTGATATCTAGTTTCGTATAATATACCTATTTACTATTGATTGCAGTACCTCCATAGCTACATGAATATCATTGGTTAAGTTATTAATTAGAGTTTTTGGTTTGAATATATACCTCTATTGTCTTTTGTTTTGTTATTAATATTTATGTAAACTATGGCCTGACCGGCCTGACATATATACGCTCTAGTTATTTAGTACTTTTCTTGTGTGGTTGTGTCCGAGTGTGAGTTAGCTGCCTCTCGTGCAGTCGTAACATCCCCAAGACCCTAACTCTGCTCGTGACACTCGGAGCTAAGCGCTACAGTGCCAACTTAACTCATGTTCTACTTGCACCTCCCACTAGAATGCAGTTGAATGTAGAGCTATAAATGTTGCCAAATATAACACAGTCAAACAGTTTTTTGTTTCCTTTTTTAAAAAATACATGCTTTTTTTTTTTTTTTTACCAAAGTATCACACAAATGTGATAAATTTTAATGTTACTTGAATAGATAGAAAAGATTTAAAAATCTGAAACAAAATAAAAGTTGCTATAATAAGTATGAGTTAATGCCAGCATCTGTTGCAAAAAAAAAAAAAAAACCATAAAAAAATCGGTTCATTGTATATTTTCTTCAATAGATCTCGAGGGCTCGGATTATTTTTGAAGATTCCTTTTACAACTGATTTTTTCAGACGCACAGAGCTCTGACCTCCTTACGAAACTTTGAGCTATTTAAAGATTGGTGAAGTTTACAGGAAGGACAGAAAATAAAGATCTCAACACACAGTGGAGAATCGAATTCTTGACAAGATTGAGAAGGGAGTCCACAATATACCACAGCCCCACAATAGTCTGTTTTCTGTCTAATTACTTTTCAGAACATTTTATTGACAAACTGGCTCCGTGAAAACCTGGCTGGGTCCAATACTTTCCATCTCTCCAAGTTTCTTCTTGACTGCACATTCAGAAATAGCATCCAGCAAGTCCCCAATCATAGTAGACAAGCAGGGAAGTCCACTGTACCCCAGGGCTTTCCTGGCCGCCTGTAGAACCTGTCAGACAAACAAATATTTCGCCGTTCATTGTACCATTTCGGCATAATATTTCTGTCACGAGCTGCCAGGCTATTGGTACATACAACTTTTTCTTTTTGTCATAATTTGACTTTGCATCAAGTGTTGCAGCTGTGAGCCCACAGGTTTTCTGTGCTTGTTTTAATATTTTGTCACGTTTCTATAGAGTTTGTGGTTGTCACGGAGTTCTGTGCTTACATTTGGCAATTCCATCTTGTGTAGAAAGTTTCCATTGCAACTAATGGTCGGTGAATGATTGATTGCATTGTTAACTTGAGCCCACTCAACCTTGCACGGGCCGTTTCATTGAAAGTTCCAGTGGTCAGTGGTCAGTAGTCAGTCTAGTGGTGAAAAGTGGCAGTGAGAGGCCTAGAGGTCCCAGCGTCATTAGTGCGGTATGTCATGCAGTAATGGACCTAGCTCGCCACATACGCCCACACTGACCCCACCGGAACCGGAAATAAATAATGGGTCTTTTTTGGGGGTGGGGGGGGTGTCTTGTGCCGGGTGGACAATGCTAATGTGCCGGTCTGCAGCGGTCATCCATTGGACATGAAGTCTGAGCTAGAAATGCCATAAACCATTCTGGTCAGGGAATGACTTTGAGCAAAATGTTTGGAGAGTATTTGAAAGAATTTCGGGAGTAGGGGGGGAGGGGGGAGTAGGGGGGGGGAGGGCTCATATCGTTATACGGATGAAAATGCAATAACAGTATACATCTAGACATCTAGACATCTAGACATACTCACTAGTATCTGGCGCGTCATGTCCTGGTATTAAAAAATATTATACAAATCAGTTTGAGTTTGAGTTTAAGTTTGATTTTTACAGCGCGTCGGCAGGACAATCTATGGTCCCTTCTTCGGCCACGTGAGGCTGGAATAAAACTGGTAATATTGCTAGAGCTTGCGCCCTGGCCTACAACAGCCACGAGTGAATGCAGAATGAGACGCCCTGGCCTACAACAGCCACGAGTGAATGCAGAATGAGACGCCCTGGCCTACAACAGCCACGAGTGAATGCAGAATGAGACGCCCTGGCCTACAACAGCCAGGAGTGAATGCAGAATGAGACGCGTGTAAAGTGAAGTTGGCCCCTGCTTCCAGTCGGGTTTGAACCTGGAACCTCTAGCTAGCAGGCCATTCGCTCTAACTGCTGGACCAGGCTATTCGTTCTACACTGTCTCTCTGTCTCTGCCTTTGTCTGTGTGTCTTTCTTTGTTGTCTTTTTGTCCCTCTTTCCTACAATTGACACGTTTTCCTTAGCCAACTTTGGATAGGCCGCTGGGAGCGGCTTGTGGTCGTGAGTCAGTTAAACATCTGTATAGACATACCAGATGCAGATAGGTAGATAAGTAGGGGGAGGGGGGAGAATATGTGAGGTGCACATGTCAAGTGTGGTGATCTTCCTAAACCAAAGATCTCTACTATGATATGGGGGGGAGGGGGGGGAGGACATGGATAAACAGTCAGGCAGGCAAACAGATAGACATAGATAGTTAGATAGATAGATAGATAGATAGACAGATTGATAGACAGATAGATAGTTAGATAGATAGATAGATAGATAGATAGATAGATAGATAGATAGATAGATAGATAGATAGATAGATAGATAGATAGATAGATAGATAGACAGACAGATAGTTAGATAGATAGATAGATAGATAGATAGATAGATAGATAGATAGATAGATAGATAGATAGATAGATAGATAGATAGATAGATAGATAGACAGACAGACAGACAGATAGATAGATAGATAGATAAATAGATAGATAGATAGATAGATAGATAGATAGATAGATAGATAGATAGATAGATAGATAGATAGATAGATAGATAGATAGATAGATAGATAGATAGATAGATAGATAGATAGATAGACAGATAGATAGATAGATAGATAGATAGACAAGTTGATGAACACAGTACCCAAGTCTCTGGGTACTCGTGTACTGATTGATTTTCCAGTTGCCTCTGATTTCCTCCGAGGGGTGGGGAAGGCGGGTAGCGGCAGGGGAGGGGGGGGTGGAGGGGTCACGCATTGCCAGGATGACGGGCCAGGAAATAGTCCAGCGCTAATAATTATCTGCTATAGAACTGGAAATCCAAACCTACTGAGCAAGTCCGAAACGCTATCGTAGTTACTTAGCAACTTCTGAGTCCCAGATCCAATGAATTTTTTCCTCTCTTAAAATTGAATTCCCAGACTTCGCACAAAAACTGAACTGACTGGGATATGATCATGGAGACTTACACACGAACACAACACACTTACACATCACATCTACAGGCCTGCTCCAGTGTCTGTCAAAGTATCAAGCGGATTTGGTGGTTATAAGAATCACCAAAAAGGAAAAAACAAACTGGTATCTCTAACAGCTTTGAGTCTATGAAACTTTAATCGTCAATTTCTCTAAAGTTGACAGAAAGGCGTAAGAACCAGCGTTGTCGGTGAGCATTTTCACAAATCTCAACAAACCCGTTTAAAAAATCCCAAGATGTCTTTTTCGTTTGTTTTTTTTTTAAGCACAAAAAATACATTTAAAATTAAGAATTTCGTAATACATTGAATTTAAACTCAACAACGGCAGTGATTAACTAGTGGATGACACCAAAAAATCCACATAAACAAACAAACTTAAACTGCCCCTGAGCCCATTAGACTTTAGTCACCTTTTAAGTCACACGCGGCATTGTGGGAGGGAGGGAGGGACAAGTTTGGGACTTTTTTAAACAAAGAAATCATAAAAAATACGTAAGACACGAAAAATACCAAGATTTTTTAAAACAAAAACAAAATGCCAAGATCGTGGGGAAAATCTCAATGACCGACAACTCTGTTTACAACCTTGAGAGGGAGGGGGGTGGGGTGGGGAGGGGAGCGACTAGATAGGGTAAAGGGGGGGGGGGGACTAGATAGGGTATTCACGGGTATTAATTAAGGGGAAAGAACTGGTGACGGGACAATGTTGGACCAATGAATTAATATATTTCGGCCAATGTTGACCTTCACCCCCGCCATTGATCATATGACACGACACAGCCAGGTCAAAAGGTCAGATGTGATACCGGAGCTGGAAAATGATATCAGACAGAAAGTAATCGATTCATTGAAAAGGCGGTTGTTATATGTACGTACGTGTCCCCAATGGTTTTGTGCTGGGGGCGCGTACGTACACGTACCTATCTCTAACCCCGTCCTTATCCTCAACCCTAAATCTTATCCAATCCCTAACCCTGCCCCCTTACCCTTTCAACCAAAAAACAGGAGGAAAAGAAAAAGAAAATCTGAAAGAATAATTAATTCAGGCTGTTGTTAGGAATATTTCGGGAGGAACTCTCTAGCTCTGGTGTCACGTAAAGCTCTTAATACGTACCCAAAGCAAAAAAACTGGGGGGGGGGGGCGTACCTACAAGTAACAATAATCAATTGAAAATGGAGTTTGATCATCATTACACTAGATCTAGATCTATTTCAGGAACGAAAGAAGAAGAAGAAGAAGGATTGACCTATGTTTAATGTCAGTTACCTACTAAACCGCCATAAAATATAAGCTTCAAAATGTGTATACAGGTCACAATTGCTACTCAGATCATCACGCGACCATCCAACAATAATTGCCGATGGATGTTCCATGTGTAGGGCAAGAGAAACGTCAGAAAACCTTCAAGTTGTGAAATAGATGGAAAATTGTCATTTGTACGGGGAAGGAACGCCGTCTCGGCACCTCATGGAAACTCTTTCTCCTTGACCAGGTTTTCTTTGCCGTTTGCATTTCTGTACACAAGAAAACCTCAACTTCAGCTGTTTCTTCAAAAGACATACGTTTTCCCCGTTCAGTTTTCCTTGCGTGTTGTCCTCTCGTCTTTTTGAAAACTCAAAGTACTCAAAATCAGCACCAGCCCACAAAACAAAACAAAACAACAAAAACCAAGAAAAACAAAGAAAAAACCCAGCCAGTTCCATAAAAGTTGATGTAAACTATGAGTTTGTGCAAAATTTCTAATAAATTTAACCGACAGTTTAGAGAAAATCGATTTTGATCCCGCTCGTGGTAAAAAAGACGCTCTAGATCGATAGCAAGATTGGAGATGCTGGGGGACTTTCACCGTTCTACCTTCCACCCCGGCATTGTCCAACCACTGCAGGATGTGGCCTTACGATAATGACTTCCATTCCTTTCTCTCTGATGTCTTCCTCCTCCATGTTCTTCCCCTTTCCACCCTCCTCTTTTTAATATCATTTAATATCATCAATTTCCAGGTCCTCCTGTTCTTTTCCCTGTCCGTGGTTGCCATTCAGTGCAGCGTTTTGTCCATCTGTTGTCATTCATCCTTCCCACATGTCCGGCCCAATTCCACTTTTGTTGCAGCATGAATTTTGCAATGTCCGTTAGCTTAGTCTGGGGGACGTACTCGTTGTAATAATTATATCCCTGAACATGACATGTAAAATTTGTGTTTGTAGATGTGGGAGAATTTTAGAATGTTCGTGTCTGCCGATTTGAGGAATTTTATCGCTTGGGTCTGGACAGTATGGGCAGATCTGGCTTTACAGAATGGAGAGAGGTGGGAGAGAGTGTGTGTATGTGTGTTTGTGTGTGTGTGTGTGTGTGTGTGAGAGAGAGAGAGAGAGAGAGAGAGAGAGAGAGAGAGAGAGAGAGAGAGAGAGAGAGAGAGAGAGGCAGAATTAAAGCAGGTATATCCCGGACTAGGCCGTGTGCCTCAGCCAGTTCAGTGAGTACTCCATGTTTGACTACTTCCTACCAAAGTTTCCAGTTTACAATCGGAGAAAAAAAAGTGAAAATAATTCATTCATTCATTTCTCCGGCGTTACCTGTGATAATGCTGATTTGCTCCCCCCCCCCCCTCCTCTCACCCCCCCCCCCTTTTTTGTGCCTCCCCCATCCCTTCTCTTGACAATTGGTTATTCCAATGCTCCACATACCAAAGTACATAGAATGTTACATTGTCTAGGTTTGAATCCTTCAATGAAATGGTAGATGGAGGTGACAACGATTCCCCTACTCAAACTAGTGAAATTGTAAATGTATCAAAATGTAAGAACTTCCATTTTCTCCAGTAAATATGTGCACACAAACCGGCAAGCGCGAGCTGACGTCAAGTTCCTAATTTTCATTTTTTTTTTTCCAGCGAGTGGTTTCGAAGCCTTTTCGCTAAACACCAGCATGGTCCTAGCTCCACTGTAGAAGGATTGGAAACTCCTAATTGTTCTCCTGCATTTTATATAGTGTGGGTAGAAATGGGGACACGTTGGTTTAGAGGCACGGTGCTCACTGCTCATGCCGAAGGTACCGGGTTCGAATCCAGGTCCGTGCAGGGCAAGCATGTTGGAATTTGGGATTTTTTCTCACATTTTCCTGTCCCTGATCCTATGGTAGGTAGGATCGAGCACATAGTCTTCTCGGATAAGGATGAAAAACTCCGAAGGTCGGTGTGCACGCTGGGGAATGTTAGAGATACCTTGGCAGTTGGAAATCGAGAAGACTAGGCCGAACAGGCGGCTGCCCGGGAAAAATTAAGTAAAAACTTATCCCTACCACAGCACTCCCCCCCCCCTCCAAAAAAAAAAAAACGCCAACTGGCGCTGCTTTGTGGCGTCGACGTGTCTGCTCCAGTTGTAACTGGGCTGCATTGACACGAGACAAATTTCCCAAACGAGATTAAAGGAATATACAAATGTAAAATACAAGAAACATCGGCTGCCAAGATATTAATTGGGATGTCTTGGGACGCTAAGTTTCCTTAAATACCCGCGTTGAAGAAGTGTCGGAAACACACGTGATATACCAGTCATCAATATCTTGCATCAGATATGGTTTTTTTATTTCTTATTTTACAGATGTCGAAGTTGTGAATTTTTTGTTTATATGGAAAGGAAAAGATCAAAGCCATTGGTAGGTTAGTTGGCTTTCATTTCCACCCACCCACTCCCTTTTCCGGTAAGAATTTTAAATGGATTTCTGTTGTGATTACAAGATAGTTCTATGGTGGTGTAGAAAACTATGGTATGCGCTAATTCAGGTCACATTCACCAATAACCAATAAAGTATCAGCCGGTTACCTTGTGTCATAAATATGTGTACAAAAAACGCACTAGCTTATTGAACTTATCTTTCCCTTACTATGTACCATGAAGACATCTTAGATCATCTGCTGACACTAACAAGTATAAAATTCCTGAGATGTCCCATAAGATCATGGGTGAAAACTTTTTCTTTTCAAGGGCCTCAGATTTGGAATTCTCTGCCTTCGTCTTTGAGAGACACTGAACATTCAGAACATTTGATGACATTTAAACATCAGCTGAAGAGTCGAGTCATCTGTGTACACACTGAATGTCCATCTAGGTTTTTTCCTGAGTATGTGTATGTGTATTGCGTGTGTGGTTTAGGATATGATATAAATATAGTAAAGCGCTTAGAGCCTGGTAGTTAAGGGGATGGAGCGCTACATAAATGTTGTGTATTATTATTATTATTACATCCACACTTTTTAATATAGTCAACTCATTATTTGTGTGTGTGTGTGTGTGTGTGTGTGTGTTTTATAGACTTCTTTCATCCCGTTTGGGAAATTTGCCTGAGTTTCATTGCAGCCTAGAGCAGAAACGTCGTCGTCGCCACAAAGCAGCGCCGGTCTGTATTTTTCTTTGGGGGGGGGGGGGGGGGAGAGGATGGAGTGGTAGGGATAAGTTTTGTTTAAAATCCCATGAGGGAAATTCAGGTCCACAGAGCGGGTAAGAGCACACATAGTTACATGGTACACACGGATCATTACATAAAGAAAAACTCAAGAACTAGTCTAGTCCACGAGGTAACATAGCGTGGAACCCTAGTCAACTATGGCACATATCTAGCTGTAATGTCTTGTTTAGGCAAACTGTGGAGGATCTTCTGTACCTTTCTCTGTTTGCTTTCATGTGTATTATTCTATTGAGATGGGGACTGACATTTGGATATACATTTCTTTACACAGACATTATAGTACAGCACAGTACAGGATAAAGGGCATGCGATAGTTGTTCATACAGTAGCAGACTTAAATGTCGTCATGACATCCCCCCCTCCCACCCCACCCCCTGTTTGTCCCCGGACCTTCAGTTCCGTGTGTCCCCAGCCAACAACCTTACACAATCCGGAACGTAAGATTGACATCAAGTTTCGCACATTGCACTGACATCGTTCCTACACAGATCGGCCGCTTACCACATTGCGGCGACTTCGGTTTGACGTAGAGAATCCGGTCCTTTCGTAATCCTAGCAACCATTGTGGAGATTCTATACAAATGTAGGTCGGACTGACGTAGGAATGCGGGCTAGGTCAGGGCTACGGGGCTGATCATGCACTCTGGACTTCCTGTAGTCCCGACATTATGATGGAAAACAAATGAGATTTTATTGCCCTGTAGGAAGAGAATGACGTAACTCTGAATTTAAGGTTGATCGGCTTGATTTAGACATTTCCTTGAATTATTCATGTCCACACTTTTCTGGGAATCTCGCGGCCGGTGTTAATGTGGCCTCTCATGTGTTTGCACTGAGGTCCGTGACGTCCAGGGGTAACATCATTGGGTGGTGTAATGGCTGTGACGTCACCCCGGGGGGCGGCAGAGAATGGCAAATATTACTTTTGAATGTTTCATAAGGTCTAAACTCTGTAAGGAAACAGATCTACAGGGAGTTGGGTTACGAGGGAAAATGGCTGTATTGACCTGAGGACTATAGATGTCCGTGAGACCATTGTCCACACCAAGGATGGCTCCATATTGTATGGAGTTTGTCCATCAAAAGACATAGAATCTACCTTCGTGCACTCACACTTGTCCCAAGACTAGAAGGTGATCATCAACTCCAGTGATTATCGTCTGTACCAGAGACTACTCTTTTGGTCTCGCGCGATTGCAAGTAACATACCCACCTTAATCTCTCCGCTTGTCTGTCTATCTGAAGGCATGCCACAATAATCTCTCTCACCCTTAGCTGTTTGTTTACCAGTGAAAGCCTACTACTCTACAGCTTTGTCTGTCTCTTTGTTAGTCTATGCACAGAAAGAGCAGACTGACATTGTATCAAACAGTAAGACAAAACCTGTACCTTCAACAGATAGTCATGAATAGACAGACTATGGAAGTCCTCACCACAATGGACAGACTTTGAAACTCTCACCACAATAGACAGACTTTGAAACTCTCACCACAATAGACAGACTTTGAAACTCTCACCACAATCGACAGACTTTGAAACTCTCACCACAATAGACAGACTTTGAAACTCTCACCGCAATAGACAGACTTTGAAAATCTCACCAGAATAGACAGACTTTGAAAGTCTCACCACAATAGACAGACTTTGAAACTCTCACCACAATAGACAGACTTTGAAACTCTCACCACAATAGACAGACTTTGAAACTCTCACCACAATAGACAGACTTTGAAACTCTCACCACAATAGACAGACTTTGAAAATCTCACCACAATAGACAGACTTTGAAACTCTCACCACAATAGACAGACTTTGAAAATCTCACCACAATAGACAGACTTTGAAAGTCTCACCTCACCACAATAGACAGACTTTGAAAGTCTCACCAGGAGAGAACAGAGAATGACTTCTGAGCTGTGAATATGTCTGATGACGTCACACCAGTGCCCATTACACTTGCAGACTAATGGGCCCTGTGCTAGGCCATTATAGCACCTAACCAATGACCTGTGAGATTTGACATAACATCTCGGCGCGTCCGTCAGCACGGTTTCGTTACACTGCTAGTTTATTCATTCATCCATCCTTTCATCCATCCATCTTTCCATCCATTCATCCTTCCATCCATCCATACATCCATCCATCCAGCCAGTTAGTCAGCCAGCCATCTGTTCATCCATCAACCCAAACGTCTGTCCATCCATCCATCCATCCATCCGCCCGTCCATCCATACATACATATATACATCCATCCATCCATCCATTCATTCATCCATCCATCCATCCATCCATTCATCCATCCGTCCATCCATCCTTCCATACATACATATATACATCCATTCATCCATCCACCCATCCATCCATCCAGCCAGTCAGTCAGCCAGCCATCTGTTCATCCATCAACCCAAACGTCTGTCCATCCATCCATCCATCCATCAATCCACCCATCCATCCATCCATCCATCCATTCATCCATCTATCCATTCATCCATCCATCCATCCATCCTTCCATACATACATACATACATACATATAATTCTTTATTTCCAATTAGTCGGTACAGTATTTCACACACGATACCCATACAGGAAACAATAGAATGGCATTGTAAATATTAATCCGTTACATGACCGAACATAACTGCTGGCTCTTGGCTTATTTTATCCATAAATAGATGGTAAAAGTGGACAATAACTAAGACTGGCGCATTTATTATTGTAAACCTCTCATGGACATTTCCGAGACTGCCTATAATTAGCACAATGATTTCACAATGATACCCTATGGCGTTGATCTCTAAAGAAAATGGGTAGTACTTATCAAACTTTGATTTGTAAGCTTTATCAATATAAGCATCAAATGGTATCGATATTTCTACTAGTTTGACTGTTTTTCATTTTCTGTCAATCACTGTTATATCTGGCCGCACTTCTCTACGATGGAAACCAATAGAGTCACTTTCAAATATAGATGGTTTGAGGGGAGTGTCTTTCAGTATGGTCTTGTTTCTGTTGAATGAACGAATCTTTCTTTCCAAAATGTCCAAGATGTTGTTGTGTCGTTGTTGGTACATAAGGTGAAATTTTGTGCAGCCATTAAGGGCGTGTGATGCTGTTTCGCTTGGATGATTGCGCACGACTTGGTGTAGGTGTTGGGGTAATCTTCTCCAACTCACATACATACATACATACATACATACATACATACATACATACATACATACATACATACATACACACATATCAAATTTGATTATTTCCATGAAATACATGTCAAATGTACCCGTACAATATCTTATTGGAAAAACAATATTTCACATTGTACAGAAGCGGAAATACATGCTATGGTTCCTTTCATTCTTGCCCTCTAAATCTTCTTCTCTGGTAAAATATTAGAGTTGATACAATATTATTTCACTTTATGCTAAACTACCTCTGTCGTACTTTCTTGCTCTCAGCTTCCATACGTTAAAAGAGCCTATGCCACTGCTAACCGGCAGTATTTTGCTATAAATTTCGCTTCGGTGTTACTGAGGCCAAGTTTACATAGTCCACTTTTTACTCTCTTGTGGACGTGACCTAATGCACCAAAGATCAAAAGAATTATTTCACAGTGATATCCTAGTGAATTAATTTCCAGACACAAGGGATAGTATTTATTAAATTTCGTCTGATAGCACCTGTCAATGAAGGCATCGAATGGAATGGATATTTCAACAAGTTTTACTGCCTTATTAACTGGGTCTATGACTGTGATATCCGGTCTGTTTTGTGAGTGGTTGAAGGATGTGTCACTAAACTGAAAAATTGCTGGCGTGAGTGGCGTATCCATCAGGACAATTTTATTGTTGATGCTGCTTCCTTTAATTTTGTTTGTTATAAAGTTAACAATTCTGTTGTGTCGCTTCTGATACATGGTCTTGAATTTTGTGCATCCATTTAAAATGTGTGAGGCAGTTTCTGTAGGATGGTTACAAAGTTTACATTTATTGGATCGAATACACATTAGGGTAGTAACGACTCATTAAGCTTTCACATGGAAGTAATTGTAATCGTCCCTTAGTGATAAAAGTTCTTATTTTGTCCGGAATGTTGTGGTTTGTCCAGAATGAGTTGGAGAGAGAGTGATCGATATTGGGGGATTCCCGTACAATACGCCCCTGAGATTTCTTGGCTTTCCAATTTTCGGTGATTTCGTTTAACTGAAGTTTTTTGTACGCCGCATAAAATCGTGTGGCATCTTCGATGACAGTTGATATCTCTTCATCTAAGTGAAGTTAGAAGGCATATTTGTTGTTTCTGTCATGTAGCTTTAGGTTCATTCTGGCACACATTTCATTCAAATGTACCCATGTTGATCTCGACCAGTTTACTTTAAACTCTTTCGTGATTATACCTTTTTCATTTGTTTTATATCCCGCGAAAGACGTTTTATCAGTCGTCTTTGCAACCTTGCGTTTATCCATGTGCAACTTTAGTGATGTTCTCGCTGTTTCTCTAACCTGTGGGTCGTCGCTGTTCAATACATACATACATACATACATACATACATACATACATACATACATACATACACACACACACACACACTCACACTCACTCACACACACACACACTCACACACACACACACTCACACACACACACACACACACACACACACATCTGTCTAGCCACCCTACCAGGCACCCAGCTATAGCTTCAAATTATCTAACTGTCCAATCCTTCACCCATCTCTCCATCTGTCTGTCTGTCTGTCCTTCTTTCTTTCTTATTACCCGCCCCCGCCCCCCCAGCCCCTTGTCTGTCCCGCCCCCCACACACACAGATATCCCTTCACCGCCGCCCCCCCGGCCCCCCACACACACACACACATATATCACTTCCCCCCCACACACACACAGATATCCCTTCCCCCCCCCCACACACACACAGATATCCCTTCCCCCCCCCCACACACACACAGATATCCCTCCCCCCACACACACAGATATCCCTCCCCCCCACACACACACACACAGATATCCCTTTCCCCCCACACACACACACAGACCCCCCACCCCCCACACACACACAAGAATGACCAATTCAATCAATCTCTCTATCGACTTTCTCCCGCCCTTGACATTTCCTGATCTTTTCTCTCTATCTATAGCAATATGAGTTTAGGCTTGAGCCATTCTCTCTCTCCACTTATTCCTTTATTTATTCTCTCTGCCCTCCATATCTCTCTACCCTCACTCTCTCCGTCTTCCCACTCTCCCGAAATACTCTCGCTCCGTCTTCCCACTCTCCCGAAATACTCTCTCTCCTTGTCCCTAATCTATCTCATCTTCCACCCCTCTCTTTCACTCACTCTCTCGCTCTCTCTCTCTCTCTCTCTCTCTTTCACCCACTCGCTCTATCTCTCCTTCTCTCAGTCTGTCTCTTGCTTGGCATAAAACAAATGACCGGACTGATGTCATCTGTTTCTGTATCTGAGTACTGGACTAGGCGACATCTGTCTGTCTTCAGCCAATTGTCCAGTCCAGTTCCGGCCCTTTTGTCTCTCTCTCTGTCCGTCTCCTCGAACACACACACACACACACACACACACACACACACACACACACACACACACACACACACACACACACACACACACACACGGCAACAAACACATAGACCAACGCGCTCGAAAACACACACACAAACACACTGATTATCTTGCCACACCCATCTCTTCCGTTTCTCTCTCTCACTTGTCTCTCACCCCTCACCCCCCCCCACCCCCCATCTATATTTCTCTCAGCCCTCTCTCCCCTCTCTCCCCCCCTCTCTCACTTGGCACCCCCCCCCACCACCCCCCCCAACCTAACTTTACTCAAATCTGCATAATTTCATCAGTATTTCACAATTTCTTCCCCCCCCCCCCCATTCCACTACTGAACCCCCAGGTCTCTACATCATTATTCTCTCTGTGGGTCCCCCCTGTCCATCTCTCAGTGTCCTCCTGATCTATCTTGTTTTGTCCTGTTCTCTCCCAATGTCATTTACTTGACCTCTGACCTCCGCTGTCCTTCTCTCTGTACACATGTTCTCCCCCTCCCCCCACCCACCCTCCCCTCTGTCTGTTCTGGCCTCCCCCCTCACCCACCCACACCTTCCTGACCAGCTCCGCCATCACCGTCACGCATGTCATTTATACATTAGTCCCCCCCCCCCCGGCCCAGCTATACTTTTCCCCACCCCCCCACCCCCTCCAAACTTACTTGACCAGAGTAGCGATGAGAGAGAGAGAGAGAGAGAGAGAAAGAGAAAGCGAAAGTGAGAAGGCGAGAGAGAAATAGAGAGGGGGAGAGGAGAGAATCCTGGGGTCACCATCCTATCCACCATCTTGTCCACCATCTTATCCACCATCCTATCCACCATCTTGTACACCATCTTATCCACTATCTTATCCACCATCTTATCCACCATCTTATCCACTATCTTATCCACCATCTTATCCACCATCTTATCCACCATCTTATCCACTATCTTATCCACCATCTTATCCACTATCTTATCCACCATCTTATCCACCATCTTATCCACCATCTTATCCACCATCTTATCCACTATCTTATCCACTATCTTATCCACCATCTTATCCACTATCTTATCCACTATCTTATCCACTATCTTATCCACTATCTTATCCACCATCTTATCCACCATCTTATCCACTATCTTATCCACCATCTTATCCACTATCTTATCCACCATCTTATCCACTATCTTATCCACCATCTTATCCACCATCTTATCCACTATCTTATCCACCATCTTATCCACTATCTTATCCACCATCTTATCCACTATCTTATCCACCATCTTATCCACTATCTTATCCACTATCTTATCCACCATCTTATCCACTATCTTATCCACCATCTTATCCACTATCTTATCCACTATCTTATCCACCATCTTATCCACTATCTTATCCACCATCTTATCCACTATCTTATCCACCATCTTATCCACTATCTTATCCACTATCTTATCCACCATCTTATCCACTATCTTATCCACCATCTTATCCACTATCTTATCCACCATCTTATCCACTATCTTATCCACCATCTTATCCACTATCTTATCCACTATCTTATCCACCATCTTATCCACCATCTTATCCACCATCTTATCCACTATCTTATCCACTATCTTATCCACCATCTTATCCACCATCTTATCCACTATCTTATCCACTATCTTATCCACCATCTTATCCACTATCTTATCCACCATCTTATCCACCATCTTATCCACCTTCAATATCCGCCCCTCCCTCCCCATCTGTTCCCTCCTCACAGTCCTCTATCTTGTTATATTCTTTGTTCCTCCACAGGTGTTTTTCCCCCTCTCTCAGCCTCTTTCAACACGTCTTCCTTCATTCAATTTCTCTCTTCTCTCCTCGTCTCTTTCTGTTTTTTTGTTTTTGTTATAAATTTCCTTTAAAAAAAAGGGTGGGGGGTGGCTAGGAGAAGGTATAACTATAATGATATATTACACAATTATGGAGGGGGGGGTGGGGTGGGGTGGGGGGTGGCTAGGAGAAGGTATAACTATAATGATATATTACACAATTATGGAGGGGGGGGGTGGGGTGGGGTGGGGGGTGGCTAGGAGAAGGTATAACTATAATGATATATTACACAATTATGGAGGGGGGGGGGGGGGTGGGGTGGGGGGTGGCTAGGAGAAGGTATAACTATAATGATATATTACACAATTATGGAGGGGGGGGGTGGGGTGGGGGGTGGCTAGGAGAAGGTATAACTATAATGATATATTACACAATTATGGAGGGGGGGGTGGGGTGGGGTGGGGGGTGGCTAGGAGAAGGTATAACTATAATGATATATTACACAATTATGGAGGGGGGGTGGGGTGGGGTGGGGGGGTGGCTAGGAGAAGGTATAACTATAATGATATATTACACAATTATGGAGGGGGGGGGGGTGGGGTGGGGTGGGGGGTGGCTAGGAGAAGGTATAACTATAATGATATATTACACAATTATGGAGGGGGGGGTGGGGTGGGGGGTGGCTAGGAGAAGGTATAACTATAATGATATATTACACAATTATGGAGGGGGGGGTGGGGTGGGGTGGGGGGTGGCTAGGAGAAGGTATAACTATAATGATATATTACACAATTATGGAGGGGGGGGGTGGGGGGTGGCTAGGAGAAGGTATAACTATAATGATATATTACACAATTATGGAGGGGGGGGTGGGGTGGGGTGGGGGGTGGCTAGGAGAAGGTATAACTATAATGATATATTACACAATTATGGAGGGGGGGGTGGGGTGGGGTGGGGGGTGGCTAGGAGAAGGTATAACTATAATGATATATTACACAATTATGGAGGGGGGGGGGGTGGGGGGTGGCTAGGAGAAGGTATAACTATAATGATATATTACACAATTATGGAGGGGGGGTGGGGTGGGGTGGGGGTGGCTAGGAGAAGGTATAACTATAATGATATATTACACAATTATGGAGGGGGGGGGGTGGGTGGGGTGGGGGGTGGCTAGGAGAAGGTATAACTATAATGATATATTACACAATTATGGAGGGGGGGGTGGGGTGGGGTGGGGGGTGGCTAGGAGAAGGTATAACTATAATGATATATTACACAATTATGGAGGGGGGGTGGGGTGGGGTGGGGGGTGGCTAGGAGAAGGTATAACTATAATGATATATTACACAATTATGGAGGGGGGGGTGGGGTGGGGGGTGGCTAGGAGAAGGTATAACTATAATGATATATTACACAATTATGGATGGGGGGGGGGGGGGTGGGGTGGGGGGTGGCTAGGAGAAGGTATAACTATAATGATATATTACACAATTATGGAGGGGGGGGGGTGGGGTGGGGGGTGGCTAGGAGAAGGTATAACTATAATGATATATTACACAATTATGGAGGGGGGGGGTGGGGTGGGGGGTGGCTAGGAGAAGGTATAACTATAATGATATATTACACAATTATGGAGGGGGGGGGGGTGGGGTGGGGGGTGGCTAGGAGAAGGTATAACTATAATGATATATTACACAATTATGGAGGGGGGGGGGTGGGGTGGGGGGTGGCTAGGAGAAGGTATAACTATAATGATATATTACACAATTATGGAGGGGGGGGGTGGGGTGGGGGGTGGCTAGGAGAAGGTATAACTATAATGATATATTACACAATTATGGATGGGGGGGGTGGGGTGGGGTGGGGGGTGGCTAGGAGAAGGTATAACTATAATGATATATTACACAATTATGGAGGGGGGGTGGGGTGGGGTGGGGGGTGGCTAGGAGAAGGTATAACTATAATGATATATTACACAATTATGGAGGGGGGGTGGGGTGGGGTGGGGGGGTGGCTAGGAGAAGGTATAACTATAATGATATATTACACAATTATGGAGGGGGGGTGGGGTGGGGTGGGGGGTGGCTAGGAGAAGGTATAACTATAATGATATATTACACAATTATGGAGGGGGGGTGGGGTGGGGTGGGGGGGTGGCTAGGAGAAGGTATAACTATAATGATATATTACACAATTATGGAGGGGGGGGGTGGGGTGGGGTGGGGGGTGGCTAGGAGAAGGTATAACTATAATGATATATTACACAATTATGGAGGGGGGGGGTGGGGTGGGGTGGGGGGTGGCTAGGAGAAGGTATAACTATAATGATATATTACACAATTATGGAGGGGGGGTGGGGTGGGGTGGGGGGGTGGCTAGGAGAAGGTATAACTATAATGATATATTACACAATTATGGAGGGGGGGTGGGGTGGGGTGGGGGGGTGGCTAGGAGAAGGTTTAACTATAATGATATATTACACAATTATGGAGGGGGGGGTGGGGTGGGGTGGGGGGGTGGCTAGGAGAAGGTATAACTATAATGATATATTACACAATTATGGAGGGGGTGGGGTGGGGTGGGGGGTGGCGTAGGGAAAATCCTGACTGGAGACACCTGGGCTTACAGGTAGCTGCTGCTCGCCTGTCAAGCCGAAGGTACGGGGTTCGATCCCTTGTCGGTGCAGGCATGTTGGGATTTGGTGGGAAAATTCCTGTCCCGGACCTTATGGTAGATAGGATCGAGCACCTAGTCCTCTCGGATAAGGACGAAAAAGTTTCTCTCTTCCTTCTCCGTTCCTGTACACTTTTGATCCACGTAGTCCATTGTTTCATTCCTTCCTGCATCTTCCATTCTGTCACTCCCCTCGTCCATTTCTCCCACCGTCTGTCTCTCCCAAACTCATCCCTTCCATTATTCTTGCAGTTTTACCAATTCTCAAATGTCAAGGATCGAGGCCAATCAATGTGGACCAACTTCCGGGCTTGACTCCCATGCAAAATGAGTATCGAGATTCCGTTACGCGCTGGTCCCTGCTTGCTTGGCATTGGCCAGGCTAGGGCTGGAGGGCCACTTCGATCCTCTTCAGTCTTATAATCGAATTCAGTGAAGGCGAGTAGAACCAGCTGGACACATTTACATACTTGAGTTTAAGTTTGAGTTTAGATTTAACGCTATGTCGACACGATAACCGCCACTTTGTGCATTTTGTTCGTTTGTTTGTTTGTTTGTTTGTTTGTTTGTTATCTTACTTTGGGCCGGCTGTCAGCTCTCTCATTTCTATTGACGTCGCCCTGTTTCAGTTACAACAGGATACCCTGCGGGTCCGAGTAGAGAGAGAGAGAGACAGAGAGAGCGAGAGGGAGAGACCATGTCTTGAACTATCAGTCCGTCAATGTTTACTTCCACCAGTCCAGCCATTAATCCATTGGATGTCTTCTACCTGTCATTTCTTTACTAACTGTGGTGCCCGGCTTTGCCCGGAATAAACAAAAGGGATATAGGTAGTGTACTCACGAGTTCATTCGTCCATCGAAACTACATTATTTAATATGAATTTAGGTGAAAATCACAGATTGTAGGTTTATGGTTGTGTCGAAGTTTTTGGGGTCAGTTTTGCAATTCTTTCTTCTTACTGTCATAATATTTGTGGTTTTGTCACCATAGAAAAGTTGACTGTGGTCAGATGGCTAAATCTAATCTAAACCTTAACCCTATCCCAAATCCGAAAACTGCTTTATTTATTTATTTTCTATTTATTATTTTTTTTTTCTTGTTTTGTTTTAATCGCTGTGCAAACAGAACCAAATACGGTCACACTGCGGAGAAAGTTACTTAAAGAATTTATTCTGTACGTACTTTTCAAACACAGCAAATTTAACAAATGATAAAAATTTCGAACCTTCTTGACATGCATCCCCTCAGAGTGACAAGGTTCTAACTGTCTTCCTTCAACTTTTGAGAAATTGGTGACTGAAGTTCCATGTGCTCGTAGCTTTGAGTGATACGACTTTCTTTTCCTGTTCACCAACACACACAAATGACACACCGAATCCTCTTGATTTTTTGACACACAATGGAGAAGGCAGTGTGTAGAAGTAGTGTGTAGTGTGTAACTCAGTTCAGTCGAAAAGTGGAGATTTCTTGTCAGTGGAAGGAGACGTAGGGGCTTATAAACCATCTTGCCCGAGTCTCCAGATTAGACTTTGATCTTCGAAGCTCCGTATAATCGATGGCGATATAAAATGAAATCTGAGTATCATCAGTAATCGAAGGGCGGCTAGCCGGGCAGACAGAATCAGCAGCGAAGCATCATCGCTCGCGTGAGGAGCTGAACAATGGAGCCCAAAATTGAGTTCAGTTAGGGGAGGTAATTGCTGATCGGCTTGTCTTTCGGCTGAGCGCGGATTACTTGATTATGTTGTAGGGCAGAGTTATGTGCCTTGATACCCAGGACTTTTGGCCGTTCCTGATGTTTACAAGACCGGCATGATCATCTCATTTCGCTCAACTTTTAAATCTCAGGGAATTGTTGGAGATTGCCTGGTGGTTGTGAGATCAAGTCTTTAACCGGCCGACGGAAATTTGTGGTGCAGGACTGGCCTCAAGTTTGTACATAGGAATGGCGTCGTTCCTACGGAGATCCGCTAGTTACAATATCGTATGAACGTCAGTTTACTGTAGGGAAGCTGCCTCTACGGTAATTCTACCAACCGTAAGGAAATCCTATACTATCTACGTCGGATTGACGTAGGGATACTAACTGGGTAGACTTCTTGGATCAGGTTGGATTCAGTGACTATGTTGTTGTCGTTGCTATTGTCGCCGTGTTGCTTTTGTTGTTGTACAACCCAGCTGGGTGAGCAAGGTGCAAAGTTTTGAATGTTCAGTTCAGTTCAAGTTAAAATTAGCCTGTGCCAAATCAAAACACACACAAGAAAGAAATACTAGTAAAGAATTTGATTGAAAACAAAAAAAAAAAGGCACTCGATCATCCACTGTCCCCGCTTCAAGCTGCCCCGAGCAATACAGACATGGATTTTGAATATAATAATATAATGGTACAGCAACTTGTTAATTTTTTTAGGGCCTCTTCTACAGCTCGGGTTTGCCTGAACTTGACATATTTTGCCTTCGTTTCGACCTGCAGAAGGTTCTGTTTTTAGATATGGAGACGTGAAAGAGTGGGGAAGTATTTTTTGAGTTTGTTTCGTGTCGCTAATTTCGCCCGGCAATCCATTCTTTTCCATGAACGCATGACGTGGTCTCTACCAAACTCACCCGTGCGCAAGTTATTGCCATTTCATGAGTATCTGATGGAGTGACGGAGTGATGGAGTGACGGAGTGACGGAGTGACTGAGTGATGGAGTGACTGAGTGATGGAGTGACGGAGTGACGGAGTGACTGAGTGATGGAGTGACGGAGTGACGGAGTGACTGAGTGATGGAGTGACGGAGTGACTGAGTGATGGAGTGACGGGGTGATGGAGTGACGGAGTGACTGAGTGATGGAGTGACGGAGTGACTGAGTGATGGAGTGACGGAGTGACGGAGTGACTGAGTGACGGAGTGACGGAGTGACTGAGTGATGGAGTGACTGAGTGCGTCGGGCACAAACGTGCAAAGGGAGAGTAGAACGACGGTTTTAAAGATAAACAAACAAACAACAACAACAATAAAGTAACCCTGTACCCCGGGTACCTCAGCTACCATCTACTTGATCTACATTCACTGCCACCACCACCACCCCCAAAACTGCAGGAGAACACCCAGACCCGTGACCAGGGGGGGGGCGTGACCCCTGTCCAGTAGGGAATTATGTGGGAAAGGGGTCATGTTAAGCCTGGAACGTCACAGCCAGTTGCTGCTAGCAAAACGTGCACCCAAGAAATAATGGCAGAAGCTGACTGTGTCTGACAGGGCTTAGTATGACAGGGTCTTCCTTAATTTACTAGGAAAATATAGAAAATTATGTTGTGCACTTCTTGTCTGCCAGCAGCTGACTGTGTCTGACCAGGCTTAGTATGATAACTTGGTCATGAAGGGAAGGACCGAAACAGTTGTCTGACGAGGATTTTGTTCTCCTGTAGCTTGCCTGCCTGTAGTGTCCTCCCCTCCACGCCATTTTGAACTCTCGCCAATGTCCTACATTGTACGCTACTGGTGTTCTAGTCTTGTTTTGTGACCAAGTTTTCTTTTATTGTTGTTGTTGTTGTTGTTGCTTATTACTTTATTAATGTACGCAAGATTCGTTTTGTTTGTTGACTTGTTGCTCCATATCCTCTGACCCCCCCCCCCTACCCATACACGTTTTTGTTGTTGTTGTTGTTGTTGATTTATACAACACCACAATGATTGACTGCGGTAACTTCCTTTCAAAACAATTTCGCTGTTTTGCCACAATTACTTTTATAATGAAATAAAAGGCTTGGGAAGAGCTCAGTTCATCACTCAAAATAACTTGCACAGTTTTCTATTTACACAGTAAATGAAACAACAGAATACGCATTCTTCCGTGCAGATAGAGTTAAAAGACACGAAGCGTTATACAGCTAATTTTGTCCTCCCAATAAAAGATTGACTTTTACTCTGTGCTAATAGCGAGCTGTAGCAAACAGGGGAGTGAACTGCGGCTGCATCGACGACAAGAGAGACAATCAAATAAAATTGTCATAACGAGAAAAACAACAATGAAAATGGGATTTGTGGCGGCAAAGATTAAAAAGTCCCGACAGAGCAGATTCGTGTTGGGAGTGTTTGTTCTATTCGATAAATACACCGTTGAAACTTGGTTCATATTGCTAAAGTAATATTATTTCAGCACAATGGATCACATACAACTTTCTTAATGCCACGAGCCAGCGATTAATTAATATTTCTATTTAAACTCAGTACAACGACCTGAAATCATTACATTATAATGAAACATTTGCTGCCTAGCCTGCCTACTAATTGTACATTTAAAATGAGAAACTGTGGCGGTGAACGAGTCTCACAAACCTCTCAGCGATTTCATTTTCCATGAAATAGAATTACATTTTACTACAATTTAAACCCACATCGTTTCTATCCTGGAGTCAGAACTTTGTCCTCAATCAAAATTATTAGTTTTGAACGACATGTTTCAGCGACACATTACACTGACCTATTTATAAAGTTATCAAATTTCTTTTACAAGTTATAGAATACAAAAGAATAGTAGTTATTGTCTTTGTTCTTTTCTTTACAAATTTCTGGTCCCAACTCTACAGAAATCACACAAAAACGCACTCAGAGGTCTGACTTGTACATTTCTGAAACAGATACTAAATTGTCCCTGAATTTTCAAAAAATTAGATAAATATTTTGCAGAATGGATGGTCTCGTCGTGCAGTCGGCCACAATATGTTTTTGCTCACCTTCTCAAACTGTTCAGAGTTCATGCATGTCCGGATCTCAGTGTCCAGATAATCTCCTGGGCTTCAGAATCATCAAGTGTTAATATGAAAAACAAAAGACGATAAGGTAATCGATGAACGGATGTTGGTGAGACATACAAGGACTACTTCAAATATACCATTTAGTCAGTTAAATAAACAGACAGACAGACGGACAGACAGACAGACAGACAGACAGACAGACAGACAGACAGACAGACAGACAGATAGATAGACAGACAGACAGACGGACAGACACACAGACGAACGGACAGGTAGATTTCTAACATTGTACAAAATCCAGATAATCTCCTGCACCGACACACTGGCATTCGCATCAACAAATCGACACGCTTATCAAAATATTGATCTCAGGATCGATCTTTGAACATGATGACGTCACACAGCATTAGTTAGGAGAATTGTCTCCTCAGTACAACGCCTGGAGCTGTGACCGGGTGTAACTTTGACATGGCCTGGAATCTCCTGGTACTGAATAATTTAGTCCTCAGCAACTCTTGGGGATTAGCTGAACTGTGAGCCAAAAATATCCGTGACAATTTTTTTGTTTGTACTCACAGGTCGCCTTTCAGGACACACTTTTTTTTTTTGGTCAATTATTCATACCTGATCCGGATGTTTTACTCTGAAATGTGAATATTCACATTCTGATCGTTGATATTTTGTCACAACTGGGTTAGAGAACTTGCAAGAACTGGTGATCGAGTGAACACAACCTTCTGTGTGATGTTTACATGATATTGTTACTGTCTTAGTATTTTCCGATGTCAGTATTTGTGTCGACAATACTTGGTCAGGAAAACGTAGACAATTCTTGGTCAGAACAACGTAGACAATACTTGGTCATGAAAATGTGGGCAATACTTGGCCAGAAAAACAAAAACATGATTGCTTAAAGAACAGAGGGTCACCCCGGTGTACAAACTGCTGGATTTAGATTTTAGAACACACTCGGAAATCAGAGGTCAAGGTGGAAATTTATGCATGATCTTTCTGAACAAAAACAGAACAAGGATGACAATGAGACATACTGGAAGTAGAGATATAGAATAACCAATGAAAATGAGCCTAAACTACCCGAGGAAGGTCGCCTGGACCAATCATTTCAGGGTAGAGAGTGGATTTAGACTTGAAACAATTGATGAGTACAAGAAGCGAAGTATTCCCTCTGGCGCCTGATACAACAAATTGTGAGACATGTTTTTTTTTTGTCGTTTTTTTATTGCCACTTTTTCCCAAATGATGTTCCTTCACATTTACTGCTTCAAGCCGTGATAGGAGTTTAGACAAAACAAAATACTTTAGTTCACTTACACACAAAAAAAAATGTATTGTAATGCTAGCATTGCCCTGGCAAATGCCATGGAAAATCACTTTATCTTTTTCTTTGATGATTTTTGCAGGTTAACGTGCAACCCGTGGCTGATGGCGGAATGCCAGTTTGGCCGACTCATGCCAAATTGCTTGTCAATGCATGTGTCAGAGAGGTGTACGGAAGTCGTACCACTTGATGCTCCATTGGTAACCAGCACAGACTAAAAGTACCACCCACTGCGCCAACCAATCCTCCATTCTCTTCAGGCACAGCGCAAGAACGGCTTTGAAACATCGACACCCATCACGTTTTGTAGCTCTAGGCGAGATCAAACCGGGCGTGTCCGTGACGTTGACTAGAAGTTTCAAAACCACGTGGAAAACACAGGTGCTCAACCTTGACCTGTAGCGGTAAATTGTCTTCATTCCAGAAATGTCTGGCCGAGTCACTAGGAAAAACATCAATGCATAAAGACACGTGTGATAATGTGTTAACTGTCAGTGACAATGTTTAATACGGCTGGATTTTCACGCTGTAAAGAAAATATATGGCAAGGAAAGTTTATTAAAATGACGTCAAATAAATTATAAAAGAAAAGTATTACATATCAACATCATCATTGTTCCAGGCGCCACAACGTGACGCAATTTCCAGATCTCAACCTGAATTCTCTCCATCAGCTACACCGTGACGTCATCGTGATCATGGGTGATGACGTCAACGTTAGTTTGGCAGCGGGAGACAACTCTCACATGTTCCACGGGTACGTGATGGACGCCAACTCCACCTACGACTCCAACTATCTCCAGGCAGGATCGTGGCTGCCGACGTCCATCAACATCGTCCGTGGAGCGTGTCTAGTGGTCATCAGCGTGTTAGGTGCAAGCTTCAACACCTTTATGATAGTTGCAATCGTTCCGAACAGGAGACTGAGGACTGTACGGAATATTCTACTTGTCCATCTCGGGGGTGTCGGGCTAATGTCATCCATCTTCACAACAATGTATCCCGCCCTCATTACCTTCCATGTAAGTAAACAAAACACAGGTCACTTTTAGATTATGCTGTTCTTATGGGGTAGCGAGAGACTTTCGAGAGACCCCCCTTCTCTCCAATCATCTCTCACTCGCGCTATCTCTCCATTTCTCTTTCTCTCTCTCTCTCTCTCTCTTTCTTACACACTCGGATTTAGACACATACAACCATTGCTTTTACTCCTTCATATCTTCATCTTCCGTGTCTCTTCTATCACCTTCATATATTATGTTCTGCATGCGTCTTTTTCTCTCCAACTCTTCTCTCCACCCCAACCCCCCAACCACACCCCGTGTGTTCCGGTGTTCAATGCGTGCAAAGATGTTGAAAGAAATGTTTTGAGAGGTCGCTGCTGTAGCTGTAGATTTAATTCTCTTTTTAACTTTCTTTAAAAAATCTCCTGTAAAGCGAATGACCAACTGACACCATTTTATTTGTCCATGTTCAGGGCCAGTGGCTGGGAGGGAAGCCAATGTGTCAGACCTACGCCTACATCACTTGTGTGTTTACCAGTGTGTCTGTGTGGACGATTGCGGCGCTGAGTTGGGACAAGTACCAGACCATCGCCTCCCCCTTGCACCATTCATTGACAGCGACACTCCGCAAAATGTTACCCTGTTTCTCCGTCTTCTGGGCCTGTGGACTTACCCTGTCCCTCCCGCCACTCTTCGGGGCTAACGAGTATTCCTTCCACTCAACAATGGGTATATGTGGCGTGAATTCCTCTAGCGCTGCCGGCAGATGGTACACTTGTGTCTTGGTGTGTCTGTCCTTCATCTTCCCTTTCTGCCTCATGATCTATTGTTACGCTCACATCTTCCGCATAGCTCGGACACAGAGTAGCCGTATCGCGGCCACCATGCTCAGAATGGTCAGCGTCATCCAGGCCCCCATCGCCCCGACCTCCCAGAGTTCACTGTCGCTACGGGGTACCAAAGCCATGGGCACGATACTCCAGCTTATAGGTTCATTCGTCCTGACTTACCTCCCTTACGCCATCATCATCTTGTACGAAGTTATCTTTGCCGTTCACGCCAATGCTGTGTTTGTTTCCGTGGCAACCACGCTTTTTCTGGCCGCCCCTTTCACTCACGCCGCCATCTACGGCATCAGAAATCAGATCTTACGGACATCCTTCTATCGCTACACCCGCCGCAAAGCTCAGCATTGTTGCGCCAAAGATAAACGCCGAGGGAGCGTCAAGTCTCTCACCAGAAAATCCTCGGCCACAATGAAGATGCCAATGAAATGTATAGTCAGAAGTAACGGCCAGCAGTACGTTCTACGCCGAACTTTATCCTGTCAGGGAAGATCGATGAACGGCGAGGTGGAAAGTGTAAAAGAACAGATCAGTAATTTACCTCGACCACATTCTTTTAATGTTTTGCGGCAAGCCAACGGGTTGTCACCGGCATTTTCCAATGGCTCCAAGTTACATAATGGCGGCAGTTTCAGGGAGGAAGGGAAACAAGGGAAGGAAGTGTCCTTCTCTGATGTGGATGAAGTTTCGTATATTCAGCCGGATGGGAAATCTCAAGTGGCCCGGCAGGAAATGTCCTGTTATAGTAAAGACATCATGAAAGAAATGAGTGCAATGGAATCCGAAATGGAAGAAATGTCTCGTTACGACCATGAGGAACAGCTGTCTCTGTATGGAAAATCTCAGGGCGAGACGTCTAATTCTGACTCTAGAAAAGACGATCTGTCCAGTCTGTACCAGTTTAAGGAGAAACTCAACAAACTGGATCAGCTCAACAAGCCAAAGACAAAAATGTCTTATCTCAAAGAGAAACCGCCCAAATACCGGCGGGCTAAGGATAAATGTGGGCGTGGCCGGCAGCGGCTGGAACAAGAAGAATCGTCCATATTTCACGTGGAGGAGACGGACGGGGAGTCTAGGTTTGAACCCGAGTCTGATGATGGTGTTTCCTTTGCTTGATGTGTGAAAGTGTCCTGAAACATGAGGAGAAGTGAGGAGCGTTTTTTCCAAATCTGAGTAAGTCAAATGTTGCATGAGTAATGGCCCCTTTCAGTTAGTCAATCAAAATTAGTGTAAGACGTGGTGTAAGTGCTCAGTGAAAAAACTTGCTAGGCCGCGTCCTGATCTTTGGATAAACACAGGAACACGGCAAGGGTTAACTCAACACTTACACCATGTGTTTGTACACTGACTTTGAATGACTATCTGAAAGGAGCCATTACTCATGCAACATTTGTCTCACCACAGACTAATAAAATACCCAGACTGGATGATCCCATTGTGTGACGTCACAAAACAGCGAAAGGTCATGAACTTTTGATGTAGCCATCCGCCATTTTAGGTTTACGATTGCGACCGACGCTTCAGCATAGCTACAATGCAGCGATCGCTAAAAGTCCATACGGTCATCATTTATAACAATAAAAAAAAAAAAAGGCCGCTGTAGACTATAAAATGAAAGGATAGGCTCCGTATGGGACATGCGGTCTTACTTCTTCCTGAAAATGATGATTTTTAGTTTGAGTAGATCTAGATGTGCTAGATTAGAACCACACAATTACCGGTACGTCAATTTCCCTTGGTTTCGCCACGAGCACTCAGCGCTAAGGCTAAGTACAATTTGATGTGAAGTGAAAATTCAAGCGGATAGTTCAAGCTGAAGTAGATCTAGATCTAGCCTAGACTGGATGTGACAGAGTGTGGGAAAAACGTTGTTACAAAAGGCAAAATCTGGTTTCTGCCTGCTAACAAAAATTGACTTGAGCGGCGCTGCTTGCTTTTTTTGTCTGGGGCTTGAGCTGCCTTCATGCCTCTTTGAATTCCAACATCTCATCCTCCTTTTATCCCAGAATAGGTCACCACGAGTGTTATGGCCTAGATTAAAGCTTTTTTTTCTTCTTTTTGCCTGTGAAAGTACCGGTATAGATCTAGTACATTTAAAAGCCTGGGATAAAAGAAAAGTAAAATACTGTCCTTGACCTAGACCAGTTCAAAGTTGATGGCATCAACCTCGAGCATTGCTCTAGTCTAACTCTTCCAATACATTTTGTGTAAATGTGAATTTTTCAGCACAGTAGACTAACCAATGTTTAGTCCATACAGATCTCTTTGTTGTTGTTGTTGTTGTTGCCAGGGCCCCAAAAATAAACGCTTGAACAATGTGTGGCCAAATCGCTCATGAAAATAGTGCATGGAGTTTGTCCTATCTGCTTGAGCAAATCTACTTGATCAGTGTACGGGCTACTTTTCAGTAATTATATATCTAAAAGTGTGATGGGAACTTATTTTGATACCATCATTGTATCTAATAGTCTAAATGTGGAAGAAAATCTAAACCTGAGAAACAACAACAACAAACACCAGCTCAATAATTCATCAAACTTATTTATCATTTTTTATGACATTGTCAGGTATCAGCATAAATTGTACATGAAGACATGGCTCATTCTGATTCATTGTAGTCAGGACCAGCAATGGTGACACATAGTATTTAAGTTAACCATAGTCAATGGTAGTGCATTATTAATACATGTACAACCAATTTTGACAAATAAAAAGAAATTTCTACTGCAGATAGAACTAGAATCGGACGCAGACCTAAATTAGAAAAACAAAGTTGACAGTCAGGCTCTATAAAACTGTTCAAACTAATACTGTGCTGTTTTCTCTGGCCAAGCCACAGACATTACAATCCGGCAGGTACCAGACAGTTATATAGATGGGATTACCCAGACCAGCAAACGTTACCCTTAACCTTGACTTCAATTCTAACTCAAACCTATGAAAATAATATCATTAGTTGTCAATTTCAGATGATCCTGCCTCAGTTCATGTTGACAAGTTGAGATGCAACAAAAATGAACCACAATGTTGGATTCGGCACAAATTTGAAAAGCATTATTTCCCAGGTCAAAATTTACTTCACTTTTTCCTCATATTCATATCTTTAAACAACATTCTGCATTTGGTTTCTTTTACTGTTTTTTTACACAAAAACCCACAAACTGGTTGAAATTAGCATTGCTAGTGAAACAGTCAAAGGGCCAAAATCAACATTTTTTAAAACTCCTAGTCAATGTAGACACATCAAAAACCGTGTATTGTTACACATAAAACGTGGCATCCTGACAGTAACAAAGAAAACAAAAATAACCAATGTCAATGGCTCATCCTGATGATTAGAATGCGAGTAACGGACCAGCAAATGGTGTCACATAAAATCAAAATCAAGTTCATACTATAGACCAAGTTAATGCACTATTAATACATGTACAAGCAATCTTGACCAATAAAAGAGATTTCTCCTGTAGACAGAACTACGGATATAAAGCACCAGAGCGGCCAGATTTCTAGAATATTTGACACACAAAATTTGGTTCATTAATTCTGTGCAGAATCAGTTTTTGGTAGTGATTGGTTCTTTATTTAAAAATGTTCCTTCATAACTGTTAGTAAAAACCTGTACTCCGAGAAGTGGGGCCATTTATAGGTTTTACAGGTTCATGGTCGAAAATGTCGTTTGTGCGATGTGTCTATAGAAACTAGCAATAGAAATTAATACTAAAATATTGCACACCAGTACGCACAGGTTTAAACGGGTGTGAAAAGAACACAATCATCCATCCCAAAGTGCTGGGTCTGTGGGACTCCTTGTATTTGTGCTACAGTCACAGAGACTATATGTGTTGTACAGGATTTATAGGGCGTATTCTTTCTACTCTAGCCGTGACACGTGTTATCTGTCCGCCATGTTGGTCATCAAGTGCTTGCCGTTGGCGCTCCTCGTTGCCAGGTTTATACAAGTTGCCACATTGCCTTGTGTGACTCAATTATCAGTACATCTCCCCCCTTCTGAAGAATCTCGAAATTATATTGCAGATCCAGTATGCTCCTTGCTTACTGTAGTACTTCTCTTAACACTTGAAGAGTAATTTTACTGAAACAATGTAACACAAACTTCAAACAGTTTCATAACTAATTACAATAGGCTAAGTGCTACCATAATATATCCTTTATCCCTGCACCTTGAAAGCCACATTAATATTCACATATGAGGCGCTTGGGCGCCTTGGCCTGTCGATTGGATCTTCTTAGGCCAATTCCCTTGGACGAACTTATCGCAGGGTGTGCTTTTGCAGGACTCAAAGTATGACCAGTCTTGTTTGTTTCAGAAGGACTGGCTGTTTTGTCTCCTCCTGCCTCTTTTGAATTTTCCACAAAAATCCTACGATCTATATGATCCTCTGTGGTTTCTGTCTCGACATCATGATCTGGAATATCATACTGAACTCCTTCTGGAACTCGGTAGAGATGACGTCGATTTCTTCGCAACTTGCCTTGGTTTTCAGTCTTGACAATGTATGACCTTGGTGCTATTTTCTTTACAACTTCAGCTGGAGTTTTCCATTGTTTGTCCAGATCTGTTTTGACAAGGACTGTGTCTCCTCTGTCGAGTTCTGGTAGATGTCTTGCCCCATGTCGTTTGTCATAGTTTCTCTTATGGGCTTCCTTGGCCTTTCTGTCTCTCCTTTCCAGTTCTTTATGGTCTAACCCGGTATTATTCAGGTTTTGTGGCAAACATGGTAACGTGTTTCTTATTTTCCTGTTGAAAAGTAGTTCTGCAGGACTTATTCCCAGTTCCACCAATGGTGTGGATCTGTACGCAAGAATAGCGAGGAATATATCGTCTTGAGACAGTATTTCTTTTGCTGTTTTGACTGCTCTTTCTGCTTTCCCATTTGATTGTGGAAATCTTGGGCTACTTGTGACATGTCGGAAATTCCATTTCTTGGAGAATTGTACAAATTCATCTGATGTGAATTGTCTGGCATTGTCAGATACTACGCAGCTTGGGATACCATATCTTGCAAAACAACACTTTAGTTTGCTGATCACTGTGAAAGAAGTTGTGTTGGGCAAGTACATAATCTCTATATATCTGGAATAATAGTCTTCCAATACTAAGTATGATTTCTTTTGAAATTCACAAATGTCAACTCCCACTTTTTGAAATGGTCGGTCAGGTAGCATTGACGGTAACAGCGGTTCTTTCCTCTGTGTAGGTTTCTTTGTAATGCAGTGTTTACATCTTGATACCATTTCTTTGATTTCATGGCTGATTTGGGGCCACCACACACTTTGATTTGCTCTTTCTCGGCATTTTGTTATTCCAAAGTGACCTTCGTGGATGATTTCTTTTATTCCTTGTCTCATTGAGTATGGAATAACAATCCTGTCTGTTCGTACCAAGATGCCATCCACTAAGCTGAGTTCTCCTCTGAATGGATACATACTCAATGCTGCAATTTTCACATCTTCTCTGTATTCTGGCCATCCATGTTGGACATATTCCATCGTTGTGTTGAGGCATTCATCCATTCTGCTTTCTCTTCTAATCTGGTCTAGTTTTGCATCTGATACTGGCCATGATGACATAACCTCATACACATATTGTTGCACATTTTCTTGTAGTTCAGTTTCTGTGCAGATTTTTGATGGACTTCTGGACAATGCATCAGCAACAACCATGTCTTTCCCAGGAATATGCACTGCTTTGACTTTAAATCTCATGAGTCTCATTAAAAGTCTCTGACATCTGATGGGGCACTCTATGAGGTGTCTGTTGTTGATCAATGGCACTAAAGGTTTGTGGTCAGTGTTGAGAACAAAATGTTCCATTCCAACCAAGTACTTCTCAAATTTTTCACAAGCCCACGTAACAGCTAAACATTCCTTCTCTATTTGGGCATACTTCATCTCTGCTTTAGTCAGTGTTCTTGAGCAATAAGCAACTGGTCTCCAACTTTCTTTGTGTTTCTGAAGTAGAACTGCTAGCATCAGCACTCACTACAGTTTCCTTTTGCAAATCAAAAAATGCTAATGTGTTTGAATCTGACAGTAATTCTTTGACTGTTTCGAATGATTTCCTTTGATCGGCTCCCCAGTACCATGCTGAGTTCTTTTGTAAAAGTTGGTTCAACGGATTCAGTATTGTTGAGAGGTTCTTGATATACCTGCCAAGATACTGGACCATTCCTAGAAACCGTCTTAGCTCAGGAATATCTTTTGGCTCTTCCATGTTTTTGATATCATTTATTTTCTCTGGATCAGGCCTCACACCCTTTTCTGAGATTATATGTCCGAGGAACTTGACTTCACTTTGGTAGTATGTACATTATTTTCATTCAGTTTTAATCCTGCCTTCTGGAGCTTTTCTTTTACTATTAGCAATGTCTTTGTGTGGCTTGCTTCATCTTTGGTATGGATGAGCATGTCATCAAAATAACATACGACTCCATCTATGTTCTCAAGTATTTTCTCCATCACTTTCTGGAATATTTCAGGTGCTGACGAAATTCCAAATGGAAGTCTTTTGAAGTAAAATCTTTCCATTGGTGTAATGAAAGTTGTAAGTTTTGCACTCTCTTCATCAAGTGGTATTTGTAAATAACCTGAAGCCGCATCCAGCTTCGAAAATACTCTTGAACCCTTTAGTTTGTAAATGATGTCGTCCATTGTTGGTAAGATGTACCGTTCCCTTTCGACGTTTTGGTTGAGTTTCTTGAGATCCACACAAATCCTAACGTCTCCTGAAGGCTTTAAGACTGGAACCATGGGGGATACCCATTCTGTTGGTTCATTGATTTCTTCAATAATATCATTATCTTTCATCCTCTGGAGTTCTGATTCTACTTTCTTCATAAGAGGTATAGGCACTCTACGTGATACAGGTACAGCATAAGGCCTGGTATCACTCTTTAGTTTTATCTTCACTGGTTGACAGTTTACTTTGCCAAACTGGGTTACACTGTTCACCAACCTCACTAATCCCATGCGAATAGCCGTAGGTCTGCTAAGGAGATTACAAGTTGTATTCTTGACTACATACATGTCCACTTTGCTGTCATTGACTTTTACTTTAAATCTTCCCAAAGTACAAATTTTTCCTGCTGGGCTCAGCAGACTTGCCTTTGATACATCAAGTGAAGGTTGACCTAGTTGTTTCCATGTCTGTTGATTCAGAATGTTTACATCAGCACCAGTGTCGATCTTGAATTCTATCATTTCCCCCAAAATTTCAACATTGGTAGTCCAGGGTGGAACGTTTGAAACGACGGAGCCAATAAAGTAATCTGAACAATCTTCAAGTTCTTCTTGACCCTGTCTCAAATCTACTTCTTGGACTTGTTTTGGAGTAATTGGACTTGGTCTGTTGGATTGTCTACTCAGTCGACACATTGATGCGTAGTGATTCTGTTTTTGACAGTTATAACATTTCTTGCCAAATGCTGGACATTTACCCCAGGCATGAGTTTGTCCACATTTAGTGCATTCTTTTGATGAGTGACCACTGGCCTGACCTTGATACTTCCTGTCATTAAAGCTAAATCTTGCTTCAGGTTTTGGGTCCCTGTACTTCTTCCCTCTGTGAGGCTTTTCTTTCCCTTTTTTCATTTTTACTGCATCTATTTGTGCACTTGCTTCATTTTGTGTCTTGATCAGTTCATGATTAAGAGAAATTTCTTTGGCCTTCTCTAATGTCAAGTCTTCTTTTAATTGTAGTTTCTGACATACTGATTTGTCTTTTAGTCCTATGACCAATCTATCTCTTATCTGTGTGTCTCTATCAGCAAATTCACAGTATTTTGCCAGCTTGTAAAGAATTCTAATAAATTCTTCAACTGTTTCACCCTCCTCTTGGATACGTTTGTGAAAAATCGATCTCTCCCAAATTATGTTCCGCTTTGGAATGAAGTGTTTTTCAAACTTTTGTAGAACGCAATCAAAATTGTTTTTCTGTCCATTTTCGAACGTAAAACTGGCAAAAATATCTTCAGCTTCTTTGCCCATCGAGTAGACTAGTGTCGCAACTTGGACTTCCCCACTGTCTTTGGATAATTTACTGGCTGTTCTGTATCTGTTAAATCTCGCCCTCCATTCTTTCCACTTCGGATGCTGGAAATCTATAGGTTCTGGGGGATTGAGTTTAGGCATCTTGTTTCTAAATTTACTGTTATTTTGACTGTAAGTTTCTTAATCTGCAGGTCACGGGTGGGAAACCTTCCAAATTTGGTCAAAACAAACTGGTGGTAAATCTAGATTAAATCTATAATGTCTAGATCTAGATCTAACCTATATCACTTCAACAGTGCTCGAACAGTTCTTGGTCTAGATCTATTGTGCTAGAGTTAGTGGTTATTGTCTAGATCCAGCCCTAGATTAGATCTGCTCAGTAGTAAACTAACAGTCACAGTTCACACAGCACAGTGGCCCACGTGGGTAAAATGCAAGGTTAACACAGCACTTCGTTCAGGACCCGTTTGGTCCCTTTTAGGCTTTAAAGTATAGATCTATTGATCATCTAGATGTCCTAGAAGATGCTTAAAATTTCCGTCGATTTTCACTTCTGACACCATGTGTTGTACAGGATTTATAGGGCGTATTCTTTCTACTCTATCCGTGACACGTGTTGTCTGTCCGCCATGTTGGTCATCAAGTGCTTGCCGTTGGCGCTCCTCATTGCCAGGTTTATACAAGTTGCCACATTGCCTTGTGTGACTCAATTATCAGTACACTATATAATAGCTAGAGGTCAGACTAGCGCTACGCAAGTCTCCGCGTGGCGTCGTCGGTAGGTGAAGTAAAGATGGCGGCCAACTTACGGCAAGCCTGCCTCGACCTAGACAGTACGGCTAAAGTAAAGCCAACTTACGGCAAGCCTGCCTCGACCTAGACAGTTCGGCTAAAGTAAAGCCAACTTACGGCAAGCCTGCTTCGACCTAGACAGTACGGCTAAAGTAAAGCCAACTTACGGCAAGCCCGCTTCGACCTAGACAGCACGGCTAAAGTAAAGCCAACTTACGGCAAGCCTGCTCCGACCTAGACAGTACGGCTAAAGTAAAGCCAACTTACGGCAAGCCTGCTTCGACCTAGACAGCACGGCTAAAGTAAACAAATCCAAGCCTAAAATAATACGGTCTTTCAGATTGTTTGAACGGGGATTACATTACAGTAGTAATGAGCAGACTTAATTTATGGATTGGGTGAACCACGAAAATGTAAAAAATGTAATCCCACCAAAAGACAAAAAAACAAACATTATGAATTATGACAAAATATAAAATGTACGGATGAATTTGAACCTCCATCTCTAAAGAGGAATAAACAAGAATAAAATACTGAGGCCTTCCGACAAAAACTACTTTCGTTAGCACCGGCCTTGACACCGTGTTTGCAATCGCTTGCCGTAAGCAAAGCTGGCTGCCGGGCTTTCTATTTGCGGCTATGTGACGTGACCGAGTTTTACCTCTAGGTTTATTATAAACTGTTTGGCTACAGTTTATACATGAACAATAGCGTGCACCCTTGGTAGCCATCATGTAGACAAAAACAAGAAGCGTGCTTGTCGCAACCGTATAACCAACATGGCCGCCGCTTGGGAAATTCCGTAAAAATGACACAGCCCCAAGCTCGTGTTTCCAGTCTGGTTAATTTGTTAGTCTGTGTGTCTCATCCAGTTTTGGAGAAATGCTCTTCAGTTTTAGAAAACACAGCGCTATACATAAAAAAAAAAAAAAAAAGAATGTGCTCAGTGAAGACAGGTGTTCTGGAGCGTCTCTTTCAGTCTAAACCTCGGGCATTTTGAAGACGTTCCTGACCTTTCCTGAGCTCCTTATGGAGAAGTCCAAGGTCGGAGTAGGAACAGACTCCACAGCATCAAACCTGTCTTCAATCCTCTACAGAATGGGGCAGGCAGAAAGGGTATAGGGCAATTCTCCGGGTGATCCATATTAAAGGCTATTGGTTTATGAGCACTACATGTATTGGTACAGATACTGATGTCACTTAGTTCAATTCTGGAACAGGACAGAAATTACATTGTTATCTCATGTCCAATCCATTGTAACTTTCACATGTCCAGGACTGTTGGCTGCGGTATGACGTAGTCGGTGTTATCTACCAGAGTTTATTGTGGCTTTTATTCTGGTTTCCCAACAAGACATCGTAGTTTTGGCCGAAGAAGTTTTTTTTTTTATCTACCTATCTATCTATTTATTTATCTATCTGCCGTCTCTGTGTAGGATAAAAATGTGTAAGGATAAAAACAGCGTCAAAGGGAGAGAACATTTGCCATTTTTCATTCAAAATGGGAGGGTGCGGGTAGTGAAAGCTGGTAATAGGGGTGGGTGGGTGGGTGGGTGGGTCAGTGAAAGCTGGTAATATGGGTGGGTGGGTGGGTGGGTCAGTGAAAGCTGGTGGGTGGGTGGGTGGGTGGGTCAGTGAAAGCTGGTACCGGGTGGGTGGGTGGGTGGGTCAGTGAAAGCTGGGTGGGTGGGTGGGTGGGTGGGTCAGTGAAAGCTGGGTGGGTGGGTGGGTCAGTGAAAGCTGGTACTAGGGGTCAGTGAAAGCTGGTACTAGGGGTGGGTGGGTGGGTCAGTGAAAGCTGGTACTAGGGGTGGGTGGGTGGGTGGGTCAGTGAAAGCTGGTACTAGGGGTGGGTGGGTGGGTCAGTGAAAGCTGGTACTAGGGGTGGGTGGGTGGGTGGGTGGGTGGGTCAGTGAAAGCTGGTACTAGGGGTGGGTGGGTGGGTGGGTGGGTGAGTCAGTGAAAGCTGGTACTAGGGGTGGGTGGGTGGGTGGGTCAGTGAAAGCTGGTACTAGGGGTGGGTGGGTGGGTGGGTCAGTGAAAGCTGGTACTAGGGGTGGGTGGGTGGGTGGGTGGGTCAGTGAAAGCTGGTACTAGGGGTGGGTGGGTGGGTGGGTCAGTGAAAGCTGGTACTAGGGGTGGGTGGGTGGGTGGGTGGGTCAGTGAAAGCTGGTACTAGGGGTGGGTGGGTGGGTGGGTGGGTGGGTCAGTGAAAGCTGGTACTAGGGGTGGGTGGGTGGGTCAGTGAAAGCTGGTACTAGGGGTGGGTGGGTGGGTCAGTGAAAGCTGGTACTAGGGGTAGGTGGGTGGGTGGGTCAGTGGATGATACATAAATATTTCATGACAGCACCTATGACTTATGTACAACGTGATAAACAGTTATCGTGTGAAAGCTGCTGATTCTATTCACACAAAGCTGAGCAATACCTGATCTGTACAGCCAGTTCTCTAGCGATAGTCACAGATTATTTATTTGACTGCAGTGGAAAGAATCACTTGAGCCTTCAATAGCCCGATGTTTCATCTGTAACATACATGACTGGGCGCCAGATGATCTTTTTCTTGTGATGGGTGTGTTTTTTAAACATTTGTTATTTATTTATCAACAAAAAATTTGATATTGAGACAGGTATTGTTTTGTTATTTTTACATTTATTGGCTGTGTTACAATGGCATGTTTCAGAAATTTTGAAAAAGAAAATCTATGACTGGAGACCCAGAGCGTTGAAAAGGTTGATTGTTGTTTTTTTTTCGCTCATTTTCTTTGTCCTCACAAATCTCCCAGATTCGATGGAAGTCAATTATTTGTGTTAACCTTAGTGGGAGACAGAAAGACGAATAATGGACACGTTAAATTAATGTCCCTTTGTCCACCTGACCCTCCCACTGCAAGGGGCGGGGGGGGGGGTGAGAGATTATTGTACCCCGTGGAGTGTAATCTTATAATTATGGATTTGCAGGGTTTTGTTGTTTTTTTTTATTTTACCTGAAAATGCCAACAAAATAAACGTTTCCAGAAATTCCACTGACATTGTTTGCGCCCATTTGAAAAAAAAAAAAAGCAGATTTATTCAGCTCAATTGATGTAAGAGAATTAAATATTTGTTTATTCCACTGAATTCTGACTGCAAGTAAAATCTGCAGGCGGCCCGGGTATTGCAAAATTGACCAGAGTTTAAGAAGCCCCAGAATCTTCCTTGTCTAAATCTAGCGCTGAGATGTTGAAACTGTAGCTGAACACGTCATTTCCTGTCATGATAAATCTCAGTCTAAATAAAGCGTTTAATCAGCTGGACGCGATCCAAAGGAACATTGAATGTGAAAGAAGTGAAAGTTGCCAGATTTCATCTCTTTGTCTCGAGGGAAGCCAGAATAACGCCAGACATGGGGAAAGAAACCACACACACACACACACACACACACACACGCACGCACGCACGCACGCACGCACGCACGCACACACACACACACACACACACACACACAGGAAAATATGGATTGGGCTCAGATGTGAAAGGTACAATGTCCAGTCAGCCAATGAAACAGTTTCTCATATCAATGAGTTATTCCTCTGTAAAAAGGTTGTTGTTGCCCTGTGTTGTATTTTCAAGAAACTGTTGACTGACGGTTTCCTCTACGTTGTTTCTATGTAAATATTTCAGATCCATGTACTATTTAAACACAACCGTCAAGCTTTATTCCACCCCTTTCCTCCCGCCTCCATTCCTTCACGTGTTTCAGTTTACAATAATATACCATGTCTGACTACCATCTTTACCCCTTCTCTTGTTTCCTGGGTCACAGTGAGTTCTCTTGTGCTTAATGATTTGTTGTTGGAAACTAAATCGATTCCATACGTAGCAATATTAGAGGTAGGGTAAGGTTTGAATTTGACATAATCGATGTGAGTATGAAAAGTAATCAACTAACACCAGTTAGATCCGCCAAGTCCATCGATTCCGTGCCATGCCACTTAGCTGCTGAATGCAAACTCTTCCTGTGACACTATCAGTTTAATCCTCGCAGCTTTTGAAGCTAACTCTGAGTCACAGAATACCCAGATGAATCAACTGGTCATATTCCGTCCGTAGATTTGCGCGCGTATCATCGATATCAACAATGCAACAGTGCGCACCACATCCCTTTATAAGTTAACGAGAAAGACTAGTACTCGCCTTATTTATACGCGCGGAACTTGTGGACATATAATACAGTAGGAGAAGGAATGGTTCGTCCCGGTAATCTGTGTGTCTCGGAGTTACCTGTAGTTTCATAAGGGCGACCGGCATAGTTCTTGTGGAAAATGCTGTTTGTACAACTTCCACTGGATGTCAGTGATGCTGACAGAAGAACAACGTACACCCGATCAGTCAGAATGGCGGAAATAGCTATCAGTTCAGTAGCGGTAGTGTTACTTTTGTGGCCGATAATTATTTCAGTTGGTAGCAAAGGTAATAGTGAAAGTGCTGGTGTTATTTGGTTACTTTTGTGACTTACCTCATTCTGTTCTCCTCATTATCTCCCCCTGATATCAGTTGTTGTACCAGAAAATAGCAGTGGTTGTAGTGGACTGGTTGTAGGCAGAAGTGGTGTGGTAGCAGTGGTTGTAGTAGACTGGTTGTAGACGGGAGATGTGGTTGTAGTAGACTGGTTGTAGACTGGAGATGTGGTTATAGTAGACTGGTTGTAGACGGGAGATGTGGTTATAGTAGACTAGTTGTAGACGGGAGATGTGGTTGTAGTAGACTGGTAGTAGACTGGAGATGTGGTTGTAGTAGACTGGTTGTAGACAGGAGATGTGGTTGTAGTAGACTAGTTGTAGACGGGAGATGTGGTTATAGTAGACTGGTTGTAGACTGGAGATGTGGTAGCAGTGGTTGTAGTAGACTGGTTGTAGACTGGAGATATGATTGTAGTTGGCTAGTTGTAGACTGGAGATGTGGTTGTAGTAGACTAGTTGTAGACGGGAGATTTGGTTATGGCAGACGAGAGATGTGGTTGTATAAGCTAAGTTGTAGACTGGAGATGTCGATGTAGTATACTGGTTGTAGACGGGAAATATGGTAGCAGTGGTTGTAGTTGGGGGGGGGGGGTGAAGTTAGTGTTTGTCGCCGCTGTTGTCAAGATAGAGAGGAAACTGAACAGAACAACTGGTATAGACATGAGGATTCTGTGAAAACTGTGCTTTTTAATTAATTCAATTATTGATATCATTATTATTATTACTATTGTTTTGTTAAGATTTTGTTTCACTGTTGAATTGTCACTTGGTCAGATAGACATCAGATCAGCCTCGTCTTTTCACGAATCGTCCCACATGGACGCCATCTACAACACTGTTACACCCCCCTCCCCACCCCCAACCTCTTTGCCCCACGTCCTACCCCACCCATACGTCACCTTAGCTAACAATGATCTTTGAGCCCTCAGGCCTGAAGCGAAGTGCCCGTCTCTGTCACAGAGCAGTTGTCCCTGGTTCAGCAGTTTAGACAGAGATTGAACTATTGAACTTGCAACATGGCATCAAGAGAGACAATCCCTCCTGTAAGATTTAGGCTGTTGCTAGGAAACCGCGTAGTTTAACTGGAACGCCAAATGGAGAAAATAATAAGTTGTGTCGTCTGCTTAATTCTAATTATATCACACTGTGTGAACTACTACGGCCCCCTAACAAGAAGCAAGATGAAAGTGGCAGTTTGCACACGCTGGTCGTGTGTGTAAGTAAGTGTCCACGTATCGTGTGTGTAAGTGTCCACGTATCGTGTGTGTAAGTGTCCACGTATCGTGTGTGTAGGCCTAGGTGTGTACGTGTACATGGGAGAGGAAGGGAAACAGCTCAAAGTTTCATTCACTGTTTATATCATGTTTGTGTGCCTAAATGCAACTAGACATTATTCTTTGTTTTATATAATTAATCATTTGCTTAAAAATCATTGAAACTGGCCATTTTTATGTAGAAATAACTTTAGGTTTAGGTGCAGTTGGTGTGCTGGCGATACGCTAACATTCTCCAACTTGCCAGGTTGTATTGGGTTCGTCACAATTTTGTCAGAGAAACATGGCAACATTCCTGGCACATCGTGTTGCCAGTTGGGCAAAAGTGGAACTATATTATTTTTTATGTAATTCTTGAATAGGAAATAGTAGCATTTTTTTGTTTGTTTCTGAGGCCGATGAGGCACAGAGTCGTTTGTTTTGTCTGAACATTAGTGTGAGACGTGATCAGTTTGAAGTTGAACGGGATCTGGCGCACTGGCCAGACGGAAACTAGTCTGTCTGGCTGGTTTGGGCCAGTGGCGGATCGACTATAAAACCAATGAGGTTTAAGCTTCAGGGCCCGTAATCCCGTAAGGGCCATAATGAAACTTTTCTTAATGACTGAATTTTGGATGTTGCCCTATTGTCGCTGGTTGCTAGGTGACCCCATAACAGTTCGAGTTTTAGGGCCCCAAATAATTCTTTGGGTCCGTCACTGGTTTGAGTGCGTCAAGTCCTGCCCTGAGTCAGCTCAAGGAAAGCGAGACCTTCAGCACTGAGACAAAATAGACGTAAAACTGTCTTGAGAGTTGCGCTATCAGCTTTACAAATGGCATTATGACAAGTCTGGGATGAGACACAGAGTTATTTCAAGCCGAGCTCTTGTATATTGCAAGTTGAGGATTTGACGTTTTATTTGATGTTGACTTATTTATAAACTAAATCCTTCACGACCTGATCATTTCTGGTGTCGGAGAAATGTCGAGAGAACAAACAGCGTAGCATGAAATTGTCTCCCTTTGACCTGTGTATTGGCTAAACTCACAATTTTCTCTACCTGCTATTTAAACACGCGGTTCTGATTGTTGATAGTTTGACATTTCGTTGTTACTTTTGTTTTTGTTGTTTTAATTCAAGTATTCTTCTTCATCTTCCTCTTTCTTACTTTCCTTCTTTTCTCATGATATCATAATTATTATTGTCACTATTGTATTATTCATGAAACCATAATTATTATTAATATTCCCTTTTTACCACCTGAGATGTTTCAGTTTCAATGTTTACATAAGAGGTTGTGATCTTGACCTTCATTGTCATTTTTTTTCTGATCAAGTTTTGATGAGATGGAGAAAGAGAGAAAGGTGGAGGGTGGGGGAAGTTGATGGAGGGGGAAAATGTGGGCAAAACTAGAAGAATGTCATTGTGTAATGTTCGCCTTTTCTTTGTTGTTTAAGTTTAACGTTTAACCCACAAACGACTGGATCGACAGAGATTTTGGCATGCTTAGGATTTGACCATGACAGTATCGGTACAGTGTATAGCTGAATATTCGTAAACCTACAAGTGGACAACAAATGTCGATACTATCGATACCAGAAAAGATGATAAAATCATTTTGTTCTACGGTGCTTATTCTAAACAATATGATACTTTGCCGATACCGCTTGTGCTGCCCCCACCACCACCCCCCCCCCTCCCCAACCCCCCAAGAAAAAAAAATGCTACACATCATAAAGTTATACATTTCGGCCAAATTACAAAATACACAGAAAAATCCCCTGCCCCTGTGGCCATGAATCACCGGGTAACACAACAGTATCCGAGTCATTGCACGGTCGGAGATCTGGTCCAAACAAAAGATTTATCCACACTGAGAACTAATTAACACAGAAGGCTGTTGTTATTGTGCGTACGGCTCCCAAGCATTTAGCGTTAGGGGTGCATGCGCATACATACCTATCCCGTCTTTACCCTGAAGCATAAATCTTATCCAATCCCTAACCCTGACCCTAACCCTGACCCTAACCCTGACCCTAACCCTGACCCTAACCCTGACCCTAACCCTGACCCTAACCCTGACCCTTTCCCTTTCAACCAAACAACAGGAGGAAAACAAAAAGGAAATCTGAAAAAAAATCTCCGACTCTGGAGTCACAAAAGGGGCTTTAAAATAAGTACCCCTAGCGCAAAAATTATTGGGGACCGTACATACAAGTAGCAGCGATCAATAACACAATATATGACATTTTATACTAGCTCAAACTGGAACACTGTCTGTGTGTGTCTCTATGCCGTGCGTGTGTCTGTGTGGTGCGTGTGTGTGTGTGGAACAGGTTTGTTTTGATTGTGCAAGTTTTGATTGTTTTATGAAATGACATCAAGTTGCTCATTCCTGACCTAAATGACGTCATGCATGTTTGCTCACAATTAAATACTCACAATGATGCAAGGGCGAGAACTCTGATATCTCGAAAAGGTCAGTAGTTATCGACCTTGGAGTATAACGAGAAAAATACTGGAAAAATCATAAGGATTAATAGAACATGGAACAAAAATTTAGTTTTTACCATTATAATTTTACCTATTTTTCTTATGATTACTACTAACTGCATAATGTCTGAAACTGTTGATATGATTTTGTTTGTTGTTTGTTTCTGAGCATACAAGAGACTGCTCAAAATTCGAGTCTGTAGGCCTATTTCACTGAGAATCCTTAAAGTTAAGATTTTCCCCTTGTGAACACCTGTGGCTTGGGATAAAAATAGGTTTCATGAGGAGTTGCCGGTGGTTGGGATTTTGGGGGTTTCCTTGGGATTTTGATATTTTTTTCAAGATCTTGGTATTTTTCGTGTCTTACGTATTTTTTATGATTTCTTTGTTTAAAAAAGTCCCAAACTTGTCCCTCCCTCCCTCCCACAATGCCGCGTGTGACTTAAAAGGTGACTAAAGTCTAATGGGCTCAGGGGCAGTTTAAAGTTTGTTTGTTTATGTGGATTTTTTGGTGTCATCCACTAGTTAATCACTGCCGTTGTTGAGTTTAAATTCAAAGCACAAGTGTTGAGGCCTATGGTCATTTTAAATGTATTTGTTGTGTTGAAAAAAAATCTTGGGATTTTGTACCTCATCTTTTGATTTTTTAGAGAGTTCTTGGGATGTTTGAAAATCCTCACCGACAACGTTGGTTCCATTTGTTGAATTAATCAAATGAATAAAATCTGTTTTGTAAAAAATGCTCTCTCAAAGCCCTGGACATGGAGTAAGACTGCTAAGACTGCCTTAAGTTTAAACACTGAAAAAGTTTGGAAAAATCAAAATCTTTGAGGAAACGATTGCGCTGGCAGTGAATGTAATATTATCGGTGAACTTAATCAAGTTTTGGATTTGATTGTACGGACTCTCAAGTGAACGCCATATTCTTCTCTTAAACTTCCGATTACCTTAAGACAGTTACGTTATTTAAAGCTCCCGGCCCCACTGGTCTCAAAGATTTCCGTTCGTCAAGTCGGGTCACTTTAACCTTGAGTTGTCTGTTGATGTTGCTTCTGTTGTCAGATTTATGTTTTTAGTTATTGTTATGCCAGTATTTGTTATGGTTTGTTTGATTTTGAACTTTAATGTAAAAATGCTGAGAGTTGGGGAAGTTTTTGCGTTCTCGTTTTTTCGCCATTCCTGGAAAGCCACAATCCCTGGAAAGTCATAGTCATTGTTGATGTTGAAACCATATCCAGCAATAACCAGCTGTGAAGACTTATCTAGGACAAAGTACAAGTTACAACGTTTATTCGTGAATGAATGCCAACTCGTGGTCTACTTCACTTTGTTTTATAGATGTCAAGGAAAGCGAGATTTCTTGACTTTGTGTAAATGTGTCTGTGCAGTTAGTGCTCGGCAGTCCCAAATAACTTCAGGTGAAGTTAACTTGATGGTTAAACTTTGGGTGCCTGAATAATCTCCTGTAGCCTGTAGGGATTCGCTGAAATTATGATTTTCATGGAAGTGATTCTATAACATGTAACTGAATCTTCTCTAAGAGTGTAATTCTTTCTCCTGATATTTCCTTTTTTAAAGTTTTGGGGACTTTTGGTTTTAGCGTTTGGTAATTTTAAGTTATTTTAACGGTAATCTTAAACTGTGTAAGAACCCCTGGCTCGAGATGACGTGTATGAATTACTTTGTTATGTTTTATAAAGATCGTGCAATATTTGTTCTTACACACAAATGCTCAGAGAACGATGTTTCATCTGCATGGACATTTATCACAACATGAGATTTTACGTGTAGATTTACACAATTTCTTAAAGTGGAAAATTCTCGTTTTCAACTTGTTCTAAACTTCGAACCTGCAGTTTGTTCTTTGGTTGCCATGTAGAATTTTTACCGATCAAAAGGAAGTATTTTCATGCTATTAAACTTTCGAGCCACCATGCGATGGCCGGTTTGATATTTTATAAAAAGAAGGATGTCCAATATTACAAAGTTGCAGATAAATCCATAAAAAAACAAAAAAAGATTTAAAAGTCTAAATTATGAAATAGAATAAGGCAAATAACAGCAGGTAAGATAATCAGGACATATTTATTATTTCGTTTTTTACACAGCAATTTATTGTCTTTGTATACTGCATTAGTTATGAAAGACACATCTGAGATTACACGATGGCCTTATTATAGTGGAGACCATGTCTAGTGATTGAAGACATCGCCACACAATCTTTGGTCTCACGAAGGAAAAGATTAGACAACTTAAGTAACACTGTGTTAGTTCCCTTTGGGCAATTAACGCTAAATTAATAATAGATATTTGAAGTGAGGAAGAATTACCTTTCCCTACATCTCGAAAATAATGCAAATCACGGAAAGTGTTGCATGACTGTTTTGTACATTTCATCATCACTGATTCACATTTCCTACATTATTGTATTGTCATATTGCTCATTCAAGCTATCATATATTTAGTTTGAAATGGTTAATAAATAAACCTTTGTGACAAACATGCTCAGTACAAAAATACTCTTTTCCCTATGAGGGAAGTCCATCATTTGACACGTAAACCATCTGGATAATCCCAAGCTTATTTATCTGTTGTCATGTAAAACCTGATGTCAAGTAATTTTGGTGAGTTTGTGTTTGTGAACATCAAAATTTGTTGTTTGTACCTTTTGTCCGCCTGTTCAATGTTTATCTGGTTAAGATCGATCTATGTGATATATTGATACGATAATCTATGATGTTTTGGAGGTTCTATATATTTTATATTGTGATGGCCCATGTTGATCGTGATAATTAAGAGATAAATAAAACGTATAAAAATACAATTATTGCTTTTGTGGGTGTTTGTATTTTATATGGGGGGGGGGGGGGGGGAGGGAGGGAGGAGAAACGAGGGGTGAGAAAGAAAGAGAGAGAGAGAGTGGGAGAGAGACAGAGACAGACAGACAGGCAGACAAGCAGACAGACAGATGGATAGACAGACAGACAGAGAGAAGGAGACTGAGAGACATGCACGGAAAGTCAGAGAGAGACAGAGAGAGGGAGAGGGGAAAGACAGACAGGCCCACCGACAGACACAGAGAGAGAGAGAGGAGAGAAAAATGTCAGAGGGAAAGACAAGAGAGAGAGGGGGAGAAAGAGAGAGAGATAGTCGGACAGACAGAAAAGAGAGAGAGAAAGGGAGAGTAAGCAAGAGAAAGAGAGAGAGAGTGTCACGAGTGGAGTGAGTGCAATTAAGGGGATTGCTACAGAGCGGGTGTAGAGTAAGAAGGGCTCACAGTAGACAGCAAGTTAAGCGTGCTGTTGTGAGTAGTGGGGGGGGGTCTGAAGGAGGCGAAAGCGCTGTATAACTATCACTGCAAGTTAGAAGGTCCTACGGATCGGACCTGTGAATAAGAGCCCATCGGGCGGACATAAAGGGAGCAGTCGAGAAGACTAGGGAGAGAGTCTTTCCAGTAATGACTGGTGTCGAGGACGGGCCGCAGAGCCACCTCGATGAGCACAGGGGATAGGCCAGCATAGGGCCGGAGGCCACACATAGGCCAGAAGTGAGGCTGTCAGTGCGGACAGTAGAGGCACATAAAGTCGTGGCAGTCGGGCCACGGACAGGGACGTAGATATGAGAGCGAATGAGATACTATATTATTGCCATGATGATGGGCAAGTGAACTGATAAGTTGTATGGCAATAGGAAGGTGATGTTGAGAGACTGCGGTGCCAGTGAATCATTAATGTACTATTAAGACCCTGAGGGGAGAGGCTGAGGCCGAAGTGCCTTTAGGAGTAACTACCGGATTGTGGATCCGCGGGAGAGTGTGTGTGAGAATAAGGCCGTTGTACGGCAGTTCATTTCAATAATATAATGTATGTAATTGCGCTATTATCTGTATAATTATGTTTAATAAATGTGTGAGTCTGATGGATTGTTCTGTTAAGTGTTAACTTGTTTGTTCGTGATTGTTGTCCTGTCATAACTTATTACATCTCCCAGTCTGGGATTTGTGACACTGGGGGCTCGTCCGTTGTGACACTGGGGGCTCGTCCGTTGTGACACTGGGGGCTCGTCCGTTGTGACACTGGGGGCTCGTCCTGTTTACCTGTGGTCATTTCGACATTGTGTATTCGTTATATCTAGTTGTTTTTCTGTTGTGCTAGGAATTCGTGCTGTTGTCTTTGTTCGTGGGATGAATGGAAATTTCATGATGATATGATTTATGTATGTTTATGAATAATAATATGTATTGATGCATGTATTGCTATGAATAGGTATTAATGTGTATTTAAAATTTCTGCAGAGAGTGTGTGTGCCAGCCTGTAGAGGTCAAGCAGCCAGAGCTCCGAGAAAACGGGAGAAATTTAGATCAAGGGTGAAAGTTAAGTGAAATTCTGAAATTTTGTACCCTGGATTGAGGGCTGTCTTTTCTTCTGTCTTTTTCCGCTGTTTTTCTGTTTTCGTTGTAATTGATTATACGGGCGGTGGCGCGGGTTTGCTGTGGTGAGCGTAGTTTATCCTCTTCGGGAGGTGGGCTAATCTAGGAACTTCGTTCATCACAGTGAACAGTTCTATAGGGACCTGTATTTTTGTTTAGATTGTAGCGTTCTATCTTCCTCGTTGTTTTAGGAAGACGTTTCTCTTGTCCCTCTCTTCCCTATTTGTAGATACGTTCTTTTTTTTCAGACTCTGTTCTTGTTCGTACCGTGTTGTGTAATCGGCGTAGTTAGGTTGCATTCTTTTTTCCATTATATTTTCTTTTTTAGGTCTTTGTCCTAGTCTGGTTCGTTGTCCTTGACGTACTTGTGGTCCTTCTACTGTATTTCTTCATTCTTGTCGTTTCTATTTTCTTTTATAATTAATAGTGCTAGACATTTTATAGATATAGAATTAGTTTTGCTGTAAAGGTAAATTTCTGAATTATATTCTGAACTGGGTATTGTTATATCTGGTGTGATCTCAGGTCTCTGGTCGTATCGTTAGTGATCATACCGACAGGTTGGTCGTCTTATAATAGATACCATAACCATAAATCTGTGAAATGGCGGAACTCCAACAACTAATGAAGTTGGGTAAGGAACTTGGCCTGGAGGGAGAAGAGCTACGCGGCTGGATTAAAGAACAGCAGGCAGAAATGCGCGATGAGCGTGCTAAGGATAGAGAGCGAGAAAAAGAGGCTCAAGAGCGACAGAGAGAAGAGGAAAGAGAGCTTAAGTTAAAGGAGTTAGAAGCTCAGCAACAGGAGAGACAGGCTAAGGAAAGGGAGCAGGAGATAAGGTTAAAGGAGATAGAAGCTCAAGAGCGGGAGACAGACGCGCGAGTAAGAATCGCGGAATTAGAACTCAAAAAGAATGCGCCAACAGAAACAGTTGAGCGGCAGGTACACAATAAAGGTGGCGTTAGGATTAAGCTCCCTACGTTCGACGACCGGAAGGACGACATAGACGCCTTCCTTTACAGGTTCGAACTGAACGCACAATTGCAATGGGGGGAAAATAAGGAATTATGGGCCACGTACCTGGCATCGCTATTGCAGGGACGAGCGTTAACCTACTTTAAAGAGCTACAGCGCGAAGACGTGCAAGATTACGATAAGCTGAAGGCTTTGCTGCTTCGCCGATTTGCGCGTACCGAGGAATATTTCCGGGAGCAGTTTAGGCGAGCACGTGCAGATACCAGGGAGGACTTTGCTGCCTTCGTCGCGAGACTAACGGAGTATTTCGCGAACTGGGTAGACTTGGCGCATGTGGGCACGGATTTTGCTAAACTGAAAGACTTAATGATCCGTGACCAGCTGTACGCGTCGTGCCACAAAGATCTGGTGGCTTTCCTGAAAGAGAACGAACCCGCGACGGTGCAGGAGGCGTCTAAGTTGGCGGAAGCATACCGTACGGCACATCCGTCCAAACCAGTCGCCAGGGCGTACGTCCAAGATGCTGGGTACGTCGCCGTTGTCGAGGGGTCGCCGGCAGGACTTAGGGACAGGTCGCGTCAGCGTGGTGCCTATAGTGGGCAAGCCCAGGGGCAGCATAGGGGCTATCACCAATCACCGGCATATGGATCCGGTAAGTTTGACCGAGCAGGAGGGCTAGGTCGCGGTAATGGCCGGGGGCGAGTTGTGACCTTTGCCGATGACCGACGGCATAGGGACTCTAGTTCCGGTCGCGAGGGGTCACGGGGACCCAGGCCTAGGGCAGCACAGGGAGCGGAGTGTTGGACTTGCGGACGCGTGGGTCACCTTTCGCGCGAGTGTAGGGCCGCGAAGTGTTGGAACTGCGGAAGAGCAGATCACATCAGCGTGAACTGCCCTGCAGGTAGGATAGCGGCGAACGTGGACAGTAGCTCCAGTCCATGTTCCCCAAATAAATTTCATCATGCGGCTGCGTGTGTTACATCGGACAACGGAGGCGGACAGTATTCTAAGTGTCCCAGTTGTGAGAAGTTATTATCTTCCGGTGTTTTACCTTGTGGGAGAAAGATCCCCGTTATAAATTCATGTCATACAGGAGGTGGTCTTAGGGTTTATCCGGGGTTTGTTGGGGACGAACCGGTCTCGGTTTTACGAGATACAGGATCTGCCGTTGTGGGAGTGCATAGGGATTGCATTCGGGATTCACAGCTTACAGGTGAGACTGTCCCGTGCATCCAATTTTCGGGGGCCATTGAGAAATTACCCATGGCAAGAATAATGATAGATACACCTTTCCTTAGCGGGGAAGTCGAAGCAGTCGTTGGTTGTTTTCCAGGCGCCCAGCTCATCATTGGGAATGTATCACGGGTCGTTTCCCCTTCAGATGAGAACGTGCAAGCATGGTCGCAATCAAAAGGTATTGACTTTTGCGCCGCGGTCGAAACACGTCGACGGGTAGCTGATAAAGATAAGATTAGACCTTTGGCTACCCCAGCGGTCAACCTAGATATCACGCCAGAGCGCTTGGCGAAATTACAAAGGGAGGATCCATCATTAAACCCATGTTTTGGGGAAGCGCGAACCGAGAAAACGAGGAGATATAAGAACGGGTCGTCCTCCTTTATTGTTCAGGCGGGCATTCTGTTCCGTAAGTATGTAACGGTGTCCTCCATTTTAAAGCAGGTCGTTGTGCCAGCGTTGCTGATCGCAACAGTATTGCATTTGGCACATGATGTCCCATTAGCGGGTCATATGGGGATAGCTAGAACCAAAGAAAGGGTTCTTAAAAATTTTTACTGGCCATCGATCCACAGAGATGTGCAAGTCTATTGTAAGACGTGCAGTGCGTGCCAAAAGACGACGCATAAGGGTCGTACACCCCAGGCTCCTCTTCAGAAGATCCCCACGGTCTCGGAACCGTTTAAAAAGGTCTCGATAGACCTTGTTGGCCCCATTCACCCAGCGACCGATAGGGGGAATCGATTTTTCTTAACGGTCATATGTAATGCTACGAGATGGCCAGAGGCGGTTCCTCTGCGGACCATAACGTCGGAGGCAGTCGCGGAAGCGTTGTTTGCAATTTTCGCTAGGGTAGGAATACCAGACCAAATTCTGTCTGATAGGGGCGCGCAATTTACGTCGCAGATGATGAAGGAATTGTTCCGCTTATTCAGTATACAACCCATCACTACCACCCCTTATCATCCGCAGGCTAATGGCATGTGCGAGAGATTGAACTCGACGTTAGAGTCGATGCTGCGTAAGGTAGCTGCTGATCGCCCTAAAGATTGGGATAGATATATCCCTGCAGTGTTATTCGCGTACAGAGAGGTACGACAGGAGTCAACGGGATTCTCGCCGTTCGAAATGATGTACGGTCGTAGTCCTAGGGGCCCAACTGATGTTCTTCGGGACATGATGACGTCGCCATCATCGGGAGACGATGAGCAGATTTCGGTGTTTCAGTACCTTGTTGATTTAAGAGAAAGACTATCTGCAGCGCGCACTATAGCAGAGGAAGCGTCTAGTAGCGCTTCGAAAAGAGCAAAAGACTATAAAGATAGAGGGTCCAAACTGAGAATTTTTAAGCCAGGAGACAAGGTCCTATTGTTGTTACCTACGGACCATAATAAGTTATTGATGACATGGAAAGGTCCTTATGTTATTGAGCGAATTGTTTCGAAGGTAGATTACGCTATCCACATTGATGGATCAGTAAAGGTTTTCCACGTTGATATGCTGCAGAGGTTTCATGAGAGACCAGAGTATCTGTATTCTCATACTAGTGTTGAAGGACATACCTAATGTCGTATCATTCTTTGACGATATAGCATGCCATACGTCGACATGGTCTGATCATATTCAGACACTAACAGTAATTTTTCAACGATTACGTCATTTTGGGTTAACTGCTAAACCCGCAAAGATGGATTTGGCATGTCCAGAGATAGTATTCTTAGGACATATTGTGGGTAGAGGTGTTCAGAGACCTGAAGTAACAAAAATTGACAAGTTGGTAGGGTTGCAAATCCCTAAAACAAAGAAACAAGTCAGAAGCTTAGTGGGAATTTTAAATTATTACAGAAAGTTCATTCCAAATTTTTCCTCCTTGTCATCTTCTCTTACTGACCTTACTAAGAAGGGACAACCCGATAAGGTCCAGTGGACGTCTGAATGTCAGACAGCATTTGATAATTTGGTGACAGCATTATCATCGTCACCCATTCTGATATTACCCGATTTTCGATCTAATTTTATCCTCAGAACGGATGCGTCGGACTCTGGTGTCGGCGCTTGTCTTCTACAGGAGAAGAACGAATGTCTCCATCCTGTATGTTATGTCAGTAGGAAGTTATTGCAGAGAGAAAGAAAGTATTCTGTGATAGAGCGTGAGTGTCTTGCCATTGTCTGGTCCGTCCAGAAACTAGGACGTTATCTCATGGGACGAGAATTTTGTATCCAGACAGACCACAAGCCACTGACATTTTTGTCGAAGAATCGTTCGTCCAGCCCACGCTTGTCTAGATGGGCATTGGCTTTGCAGCCGTATACCTTCGTTATTCAACCAATTCCAGGAACCAGCAATCATATCGCCGACTACCTTAGTCGAGCCTAGGGGAAGAGTTCAGCAGCTTATACATCGGAGGACAGGAACATTGACAGGATCTGTGTGAATAAGTCGACTTTAAAATATTGACATTATAAATATGATATGAAGAATGGTTGATAGGTTGATTGGCTTTTGATTCTGTATTAGGTATTGTGTTTAGTTAGCTATTGATGATGTGACACATATATGCATATTGCAGGGCATATTGATCCCCATATATTCCCCTGATTTCGGTATTTTATATACTAGGGGAACTGCTAGGTCATTTTTTTTTAGTGTAGGTATTGCTCACGCTCACTCGTTGACAGTCATCTTGATGCGATTTGAAATTAATTGCATTAATTTTTTTGGGGTGGGGGATGATGTCACGAGTGGAGTGAGTGCAATTAAGGGGATTGCTACAGAGCGGGTGTAGAGTAAGAAGGGCTCACAGTAGACAGCAAGTTAAGCGTGCTGTTGTGAGTAGTGGGGGGGGTCTGAAGGAGGCGAAAGCGCTGTATAACTATCACTGCAAGTTAGAAGGTCCTACGGATCGGACCTGTGAATAAGAGCCCATCGGGCGGACATAAAGGGAGCAGTCGAGAAGACTAGGGAGAGAGTCTTTCCAGTAATGACTGGTGTCGAGGACGGGCCGCAGAGCCACCTCGATGAGCACAGGGGATAGGCCAGCATAGGGCCGGAGGCCACACATAGGCCAGAAGTGAGGCTGTCAGTGCGGACAGTAGAGGCACATAAAGTCGTGGCAGTCGGGCCACGGACAGGGACGTAGATATGAGAGCGAATGAGATACTATATTATTGCCATGATGATGGGCAAGTGAACTGATAAGTTGTATGGCAATAGGAAGGTGATGTTGAGAGACTGCGGTGCCAGTGAATCATTAATGTACTATTAAGACCCTGAGGGGAGAGGCTGAGGCCGAAGTGCCTTTAGGAGTAACTACCGGATTGTGGATCCGCGGGAGAGTGTGTGTGAGAATAAGGCCGTTGTACGGCAGTTCATTTCAATAATATAATGTATGTAATTGCGCTATTATCTGTATAATTATGTTTAATAAATGTGTGAGTCTGATGGATTGTTCTGTTAAGTGTTAACTTGTTTGTTCGTGATTGTTGTCCTGTCATAACTTATTACATCTCCCAGTCTGGGATTTGTGACAGAGAGAAAGAGTGAATGAGAGAGAGAGAGAGAGAGAGCAAGTAGTGGTGGGTAAACCAAGAAGACATGAATGTGGGCGATGCGAGTTTAGACCTGAGCAAGCAGTGTATTGTAGCCAGAGAGTTCAGAAGGATGATGGTTGTGAGCACACAGGTTGATGAAGAAATGTTTGGCAGCAACAACGACTAGCCAGTTAATAAATGATAACAGTGGTGATGATGATGATAATGATCGTGGTGACGATGATGATGATGATGATGATGGTGGTGGTGGTGGTGGTGGTGGTGATGTTGATGACAATGTTGATGATGATGGAGATGATGGTGGATGTGATGCTGATAATAATGATAATGGTGATGGTGGTACTGGTGGTGATGATGATGGTAATGGTGATGATAAAGATGATTGCGGTGGTGATGGTGATGATGAAGAAGAAGAAGATGATGGTGATGATGATGACGGTGGTGGCAATGGTGATGGATGGTGGGGATGACGATAATGATGATGATGGTGGAGATGATGGAAGGTGGTGACGGTGATAATGAAGAAAAAGGAGAAGAAGATGATGATGATGATGGTGGTGGTAATGACGATAATAATGATGATGATGATGACGACGATGACGACGACGATGACGAAGATGATGATGATTGTGATGGTGGTGCTGGTGATGATGATGATGATGATGGAGGTAGTGGGTGATGGTGATGATGATGATGGTAGTGATGATTATGATGATGATGATCCGTAGAACTTTGAACATTATGTATTATAATTGGGCATACGTATTCCACCACAACCTAGATCAGCACACCCGCATCTCAAATGTCCATTTAACAGCCAACCAGAGAATGTACTTTCCGCGCAAATGTGAGCCTCTCTAGGGAAATGGTCCACATTGCCAAATTTTTCCAAAATTGAATTAAGGGTATATTGCGAAAGTTCACCCTGTCCTGAGAAGAATGCACTTTATTTCATATAAAAATCCTGAAAATTGACCAAGTTATGGCTATTTCAAGGTTATGGCAAAGGTAGAAAAAGTCACTTTTGAGGAAAAATGTGTTTAAATTCTACATAAATTAGAAAAGACCATTTGATTGGGGATCAGAAATCATGGAAGAGAAAAAAAAAAATTAAAATTTACAGACGAAATTCATTAAAATTCTTTTGCCTCTGCATGAAGAAATGACTGAAAGATCTATTTAATATGCCGACAACGGATGTAGATCCGGGAAGTCCCTATCCACCTATTTTTGGCTCTACCTCGAAAGTGCCGAGGGGCGACGTATGGACCATTTCCCTAGGGCGCCTTACAAATTAAGATTCTTGAATATTGATACAAAACTGCATAATAACGCATTGTAAAACAGCATGGGGAGGCAATGCTGAAGAAAGTGACACGAATAAAATTAACAACACAGGCATCAAGAAAACATGCAACATGACAGGCACGGCGGTTTTCAGTTTTGGCTGTCTATACTCAAATGCTTGTGGAAACAAAGTTACATCCATCTTAAAACTTACTGTCAGTCACTATCGGCTGTTCCATCAAATTTCTAGATCGCCCAGGAGTAGCAGAATGAGAAACCGGTGTATACATCAAAGCAAACTGAGAGACATACAGGAGATCTTTTTCACATTTGGCCATGCGCCTCAGCAAGATGTGTGTGTCCGAGTTTACTAAGGTTTCATGCCATGTTATAAGTTGTCCAGTTGACTTCACAGCATAATGGAGAGAGAAAGAGGGGGGGGGAAGAGAGAGGAAGAGAGAGAGAGGGGGGGAAAGAGAGAGGAGAGAGAGAGAGGGAGAGAGAGAGAGAGATAGAGAGAGAGGGGGGGAAAGAGAGAGGGAGAGAGAGAGAGAGGGGGGGAAGAGAGAGGGGGAGAGAGAGGGGGGAGAGGGAGAGAGAGAGGGGGGGGAAGAGAGAGGGAGAGAGAGAGAGAGAGAGGGGGGGAAAGAGAGAGGGAGAGAGAGAGAGAGAGAGGGGGGGGAAAGAGAGAGGGAGAGAGAGAGAGAGAGAGGGGGGGAAAGAGAGAGGGAGAGAGAGAGAGAGGGGGAAAGAGAGAGGGAGAGAGAGAGAGAGAGAGAGAGAGAGAGAGAGAGAGAGAGAGAGAGAGAGAGAGAGAGAAGGTTATGTCTGTTACTGAGTAATGATGAATTCATGTAAAGATGTGTATCATGTATGCCTTGTACTCTTAAACGTTCAGTGAGGGTGAACTTCCCTCAGGGGGCAATAAAGTGATTCTTGTCTTACCATTCTATCTTATCTTGTCTTATCTTATCTTATCTTATCTTATCTTATTTTATCATTCTATCTTATCTTATCTTATCTCAACTTCGCCATTGACAGATACGTATACTGATGACAGTCTGTACTGGGGATTTCATACATCTATGGATACGCTATTTGATGAATCCCGTTGGGTTTGTTCACATCCAGAGAACTGAAAAATGTTGAGAATCTAATCAAAGTAAGCTTAATCTAATGTCCCTGTTTCTCTGCCCTTAGTTCAGTGATGGGCTTAGTTTTTAGAATTAGAACGTATTTCATTGCAACATAATGGCTTGCCTCTCTTCTCTACGTTTCAACAGACGTTGATTTTCATCCCGCACCAAACTTACGTGTCTTGGATCGCAGAACAATAAAAAGCTCTAAACCTTATAAATATAATAATGTTGTTTTGTTTTAGTAAGAGAAGTAGAGAGATGTTAACCACGATAATTATGCGAAACTATAATGAAGAAACTTGCGAATTTATTTTTACCAATGTGTGGTAAAGTTTTCAACTGCTATGAACTTTCGCACTAAGAATTGGATTCCTTTGATCAAGCCAGTAGAACCAGAAGAGCCACACGTTCTGAGTCACTGAAAAACCAGGGACCCTGTAATACTAATAGTGTAAACATAAGCTTTTACTGTCTTTTAGAAATTCATCTTGTCTCGTTTAGATTACAGATAGACTAGACTTGATCTTGTGATGATATAGATCTAGATCTATAGTCAATGCACTAGGTGCGGTCAGCATGTTGGTGCGGTCAATATTTGTTTTTCCATACAGTTTCATTTACCAGTGTTTTTGTGACCTATCCAGGTTTTGAGACATTCTTATCAATATATCACAACATCACATAGAATATGACTGCTGTCTAAGCTTGTATTTTGCCTTGGATAACTTTCCCAAGTTAGATCTAGATCTAGTAAATTCAGCATGAGGACAAGAAAAAGTGGGAAGACAGGGAATTGGAAAAGAAGAGGATGGGAAGGTTGATTATCAGATCTATTTTGATATTGATCACACAGAGAGCATGCACTGATGGCACTTACATGCAGGTGACTGCACGACCAGCAACTTGTGACTGCACTACCAGCAGGTGACCGCACAGACATGCAATTGATCGTCTGCAACGACTTTCGACAATGAATTTAAGAACATTATTATCTGTTGCAGCTACCATTGTAACTAAAGTGCGGGTTGTATTTCTGTGCACAATCTGGAAACCAAGAGATATTTATACCAGAGTTATATATACAAAAGACTTTATACAACTAATATATTTTTAAATGGTCTTAACATCTATGTAAGGTTTTACCCTGTTTTTAGCCTCAGAGGAGCGACGTTGAGTCGCATATACTACAGTGCAGTTGGGGAATCGTCTTATAGTTATAGACGAACCAACTATAAAAGAAGAAGAAGAAGAATTGATGCTTACACATGAAAAGTGTTCTGACCAGCACAGATTAACTGAGAAAGAATTTTAAGTGTTCACTGACAAGCCCAAAGTTCAGTGGTTAAATTGAGCCAGTCAGAAGCTCGCTAGACTTTGTTTACTTCTGGCCATTTACCATCTGGCTCGTGACCGCACCTAGTGCATTGACCATAGTTGTTTAAGAGTGGTAGGCTTGTTATCATCCATGATAATAACAACAATTATCACATCACTGTTTTCATCATCTTGTTGATGCTGACAAATTCTAACATCTTGAGTTGTTCTGCATAGATTTACATCTAGATCTAGATCTGTAATCTTGATGTAATTTGATTTCTTAGAGGGTATTATCTCTAGAAATGCAAAACTCTATCAGGAAAACTGAAACAAAACTTGGTAAGAGCCCAAAACTTCTTTTTTAAATGGCTGTGGCTGTGGCTACACTCCGGTCCCGGACTGAGGAATAGCCAAATGTCTAGACTCCAGTCCTGGACTTGTGTGTACATCTATCGCCAATGGCTACCCCAGCCCCTTTTCGCCGGATTAGCCAATCTGGCTACCGCCCATTGATACAATCAACTAGCCTAACTTGGCGATGAAAGACAGCTTTTCATTGGTCCAGGACCGGAGTATAGCCATTTGGCTATTCGTTGGGGGGACCGGAGTATAGTCACTCCGTTTTTAACTATGAAAATTTTGCTTTGGTGTCTGTGAGATCTTAAACTCATTCACTGCAGAATTTTTGAGGTTTTTTTTTCGCTGATTTTATTTTTGGCAGTAAAATCTTCACACAACCAGACAAGGCAAAATTCTTATTTACTGATAAAACAAAACGTATATCAAAATAGAGGGAATTGGATAAGCTTTTCAGACACGAAACATTTGAGAGGCAAAAACCATGCTACATTTTCATGCCGTTTTAGTGTGAACAAGAAACTTTAGCATCAACAAAATTGAAAATTTTATTGGTAATTGCATTGAGACTCACCTGTACTTAAAAAGTATTCAAACGTCAGTGACAACATTATTCTTCTATATGCTATTTATTGTGGGTCCAGTTCTCTCTTGTTCACAACAAATTTCATAAAAATCCATCAAGAAATACGGAAGGGAATGAGGGTTCTGTAATACTGGTATCAGAATTACCGTCCGACTCGATTTCTGAATTTGACCTGGATCTAGCACCACTTGACCACTCATTTTCTGAAGCTTCTAGATCCAAATCTTGATTTTCCACATGATCAGAGCCCTGCTCTGAACTAGATCTGTTCATTAAACATTCCTCAATCATTTGCCAAGGTTTTTCTGCTGTCAAACCCGAGGGTGATCCATCCTCAAGCCCAGCGACAAGTGTCTCATTTTGAATGGCCGCCAGTCAAATAGGATCTGGCTACTCTACTGCCACTGATAAACTACAGAGATAGGTCTAGTTGGCTTTTTCCTAGTTTATCTTTTAAAGCCTTGCAGCAGTGCCATACATACATATATACATGGATTTCAATCTAATCTTTATTTTTAGCTTCGTATTTTTCACAGTGGATAGTTTTTCAACACAAAATTTTATGTGTGGATTGCCTGCTTCTTTACAAAACTGTATTCTCTCAGTTTAAAGATGGCATCAACTTCATCACAGTCAGACAACCTTGACCTTAGCTCAGTCTGTAAGGCGTGTGATGTTATTCTGGACATACCCTGGATCCGCTGTGTAGAATGTCAGCCTCCCTTAGATATCTGCAGTCATTGTTTCTCCATGGGAGCTGAGTTTGGTGCTCATGAAAGTGATCATCCTTATAGGGTCATGGTAAATTAATGTAATTTTACCAATAGGGGTCCATCTGCGGTAGACCAACTAGTATTCTCTGCGAAATTGTCGTTTAACTTTCAAAATGATTCAGATATTCTGAAATTAGGAATAGAGGAAATAAATTGGATTTGGTAACTTTGTTGCTTGTCTCTGTCAGTTCAATAGAATGGATAAGACCCTTGCTCCAGCTCCTTGCTTTAAAAATTCTTAAATAATACAAGTTAAACTTAAAGGCAAAATGGATTTGTTCCATGAAGATGGTTTTTATAAATAAATTTATTTCATGTTTTATGGAGATATCAGAGTTTGTTTATTTTTTCTCTTTCTTTCAACACAAAACCTTATGGGTGTTTTTGCACAACACCAGGATTCATTATAATTTAATTTTCAGAAATTCAACTTTCCATTATTTGAGGCCAGCTGGACTGCTGCTGAAGAGATCCGTTTGCTTGATGCTATTCAAGAATATGGACTTGGGAACTGGTAAGTAATTAGTAGGGAAAGCAATCATTTCACTTTTTACAAAGGGAGGAGGACACCCTTACTGTAAGTGTGCGATCAGCATCTCAAAATACCCAACTGAAAATTTTTTATTCTCAATCAGTTTTTACCAGAATAATTCTTGAATTGCAATCGACAGTCGTCTTTTCAGTTTGTATTGCTATCTTATTGGGAGATGTTAATAATAAAGTGTAGGTATAAAAATGTCTATACATTATCTGTCACCTTTTTATTAATTACACTAAATAACCCCTTAGGTCACTCATGTTCTTTTCATGTATAATTTCTATGTATCCTATTGGGATATTTGCATTGCCAGAACAGTGGAGAAATGCCTCATATTTTTCATTCCCATTTCAGGCAGTCTGTCAGTGGCCGCTTGAGAACTAAAACTGCTGAAGACTGCCAGAGACATTATTTCAGATGTTATGTAGAAAATCCTCAGCCTCCTTTGCCAGGTTTGGTCAAAGATGTCATGAACTTGGTTGAACGTGTCTTACTTCAGAATGACTGGAATGACTGTAGTGATCAAGATCACCTGTGTGTCATGTATCCTCCGTGGTCTGGCCTGAGTGTGTTTGCCATTCTTTTGCTATGTCTCCTGTCTTCCTTTCCTATGTCTCCTGTCCTCCTTGCCTATGTCTCCTGTCCTCCTTGCCTATGTCTCCTGTCCTTTCCTTGCCTATGTCTCCTGTCCTCCTTTCCTATGTCTCCTGTCCTCCTTTCCTATGTCTCCTGTCCTCCTTTCCTATGTCTCCTGTCCTCCTTGTCTATGTCTCCTGTCCTCCTTTCCTATGTCTCCTGTCCTCCTTGTCTATGTCTCCTGTCCTCCTTGTCTATGTCTCCTGTCCTCCTTGTCTATGTCTCCTGTCCTCCTTTCCTATGTCTCCTGTCCTCCTTGCCTATGTCTCCTGTCCTATGTCTCCGGTCCTCCTTGCCTATGTCTCCTGTCCTCCTTTCCTATGTCTCCTGTCCTCCTTTCCTATGTCTCCTGTCCTCCTTTCCTATGTCTCCTGTCCTCCTTGTCTATGTCTCCTGTCCTCCTTTCCTATGTCTCCTGTCCTCCTTGTCTATGTCTCCTGTCCTCCTTGTCTATGTCTCCTGTCCTCCTTGTCTATGTCTCCTGTCCTCCTTGCCTATGTCTCCTGTCCTCCTTGCCTATGTCTCCTGTCCTATGTCTCCGGTCCTCCTTGCCTATGTCTCCTGTCCTCCTTTCCTATGTCTCCTGTCCTCCTTTCCTATGTCTCCTGTCCTCCTTTCCTATGTCTCCTGTCCTCCTTGCCTATGTCTCCTGTCCTCCTTTCCTATGTCTCCTGTCCTCCTTTCCTATGTCTCCTGTCCTCCTTGCCTATGTCTCCTGTCCTCCTTTCCTATGTCTCCTGTCCTCCTTGCCTTTGTCTCCTGTCCTCCTTTCCTATGTCTCCTGTCCTCCTTGCCTATGTCTCCTGTCCTCCTTGCCTATGTCTCCTGTCCTCCTTGTCTATGTCTCCTGTCCTCCTTGTCTATGTCTCCTGTCCTCCTTGTCTATGTCTCCTGTCCTCCTTTCCTATGTCTCCTGTCCTCCTTGCCTATGTCTCCTGTCCTCCTTTCCTATGTCTCCTGTCCTCCTTGCCTATGTCTCCTGTCCTCCTTGCCTATGTCTCCTGTCCTCCTTTCCTATGTCTCCTGTCCTCCTTGCCTATAGATATTTATATAATGCAAGAACTGGTCATCCTGACATTCAAATAGTTGAAATATATTTGTTAATCTAGGGGATCCATTCAGTTATATATGTTACAGTGTCAAACAATTTCGTTATGGCAATCTCAGATGAGCGTGCCAGGAGTTAAACTTGACCATTTGACTGTCTGGTCAAGCTGTGGGCCATATTGCACTCACTCCACTCGTGACATCATCCCCCACCCCAAAAAAATTAATGCAATTAATTTCAAATCGCATCAAGATGACTGTCAACGAGTGAGCGTGAGCAATACCTACACTAAAAAACTGACCTAGCAGTTCCCCTAGTATATAAAATACCGAAATCAGGGGAAAATATGGGGATCAATATGGCCTGAAATATGCATATATGTGTCACATCATGAATAGCTAACTAAACACAATACTTAATACAGAATCAAAAGCCAATCAACCTATCAACCATTCTTCATATCATATTTATAATGTCAATATTTTAAAGTCGACTCATTCACACAGATCCTGTCAATGTTCCTGTCCTCCGATGTATAAGCTGCTGAACTCTTCCCCTAGGCTCGACTAAGGTAGTCGGCGATATGATTGCTGGTTCCTGGAATTGGTTGAATAACGAAGGTATACGGCTGCAAAGCCAATGCCCATCTAGACAAGCGTGGGCTGGACGAACGATTCTTCGACAAAAATGTCAGTGGCTTGTGGTCTGTCTGGATACAAAATTCTCGTCCCATGAGATAACGTCCTAGTTTCTGGACGGACCAGACAATGGCAAGACACTCACGCTCTATCACAGAATACTTTCTTTCTCTCTGCAATAACTTCCTACTGACATAACATACAGGATGGAGACATTCGTTCTTCTCCTGTAGAAGACAAGCGCCGACACCAGAGTCCGACGCATCCGTTCTGAGGATAAAATTAGATCGAAAATCGGGTAATATCAGAATGGGTGACGATGATAATGCTGTCACCAAATTATCAAATGCTGTCTGACATTCAGACGTCCACTGGACCTTATCGGGTTGTCCCTTCTTAGTAAGGTCAGTAAGAGAAGATGACAAGGAGGAAAAATTTGGACAGGACGACAATCACGAACAAACAAGTTTAACACTTAACAAAACAGCCCATCAGACTCACACATTTATTAGACATAATTATACATATAATAGCGCAATTACATACATTATATTATTGAAATGACTGCCGTACAACGGCCTTATTCTCACACACACTCTCCCTCGGATCCACAATCCGGTAGTTACTCCTAAAGGCACTTCGGCCTCAGCCTCTAACCTCAGGGTCTTAATAGCACATTAATAATTTACTGGCACCGCAGTCTCTCAATATCCCCTCCCTATTGTCATACACCTTAGCACTCCCCTAGCACCTCAGCAGGGCAATAACACATTATTATTTCCATAGCCATCAACATGGCAACAACATAGTATCAGTTCACTAGCCTATCAACATGGCAACGATATAGTATCTCATTCACTCTCATATCTACGTCCCTGTCCGTGGCCTGACTGCCACGACTTTATGTGCCTCTACTGTCCTACACTGACAGCCTCACTTCTGGCCTCTGTGTGGCCTCCGGCCCTATGCTGGCCTATCACTTGTGCTCATCGAGGTGGCTCTGCGGCCCGTCCCCGACACCTACAAGAATAACATTACATTGGTATAATACCCTACCATTTCTATTCACTCCACCTCTCCTTACAATCCATGAAGCGTACACACACTAGTTCACCTTTCACTCACCACACATCTTACGGTAACACACCTCCATCGGAGTACACACTACTCACTCGCGCTACAATTCCATGAACTCACTTCCATCTATCGCTCGTGGCGCACATTGCTATATCCAATATCAAGGGCTTCCACATTCCTCACATATACTTATTTACATCATGGTAATAGACGAATATAATATAATACATCAATCATAATAATCAATCAACGTTCTACATACCAGTCATTACTGGAAAGACTCTTCCTAGTCTTCTCGACTGCTCCCTTTTATGTCCGCCCGATGGGCTCTTATTCACAGGTCCGCTCCGTCGGGCCTTCTAACTTGCAGTGATAGTTATACAGCGCTTTCGCCTCCTTCAGACCCCCCCCCACTACTCACAACAGCACGCTTAACTTGCTGTCTACTGTGAGTCCTTCTTACTCTACACCCGCTCTGTAGCAATCCCCTTAATTGCACTCACTCCACTCGTGACAGTGTTCATCATTGTTCCATCACGGATTCTGTCCTTGTTCCTTTACTTGAGACTGCAACGTTATTCTCTCTTTGCATACTTCAATTTCACATGTGATATCATATGGCGAAAACCATTGTGTCATTAGGGATGAAATTGTATGCAAAGTTATGCCATTTGTGAGTGTGCATGAGAAAACCCACAATAAGTCGGCAGAGCTGATTTTGAGAAAAACGGCTTTAAAGTGAACATATGGGTCCGACACAAACTTCCAACTTGGCTGTTGTTTAGGGGACCGTGGCATGTTACAGGGTAAACTGTAGACGAGCAGTGAACACTACTCATTATGATCTCTATAAAGGCTTTGTAATTAAGGCTACGGTCTCCTAACAAGATCCAAAAACTTCCGACTTGGCTGTTGTTTAGGGGACCGTGGCATGTTACAGGGTAAACTGTAGATGAGCAGTGAACACTACTCACTATGATCTCTATAACGGCTTAGTTATTAAACTACGGTTTCCTAACAGCAATCACCCCAATATTAAGCTATTGCCACTTTTAGGATTAAATATTAGAAATGTCTTGTCTTTTATTATGTGTACAGAACTCAAAATGTCATGTTTGCGACTTATTGTGGGTTTTCTCATGCACACTCACATTTCAGAATACTATCCAGATGGTTCATTCAAATTAATGGATCTCAAATGTGTTTACAAAAACAGGAATAGTTTACAGTATAGTAAAAAATATGGTTGTTTTTCATGAGTACAAGTTTGTTTGTTTACATCAATTTTCAGAGTTTCATGACCCTGAATATGTTGACAAAGGTGCTCCAGTGATATTCAAATGTAAGTAAAATTTTGTGTAGTTATTTTAGGTTGTGTGTCGTCCTGACTCCACATCAAGTAACTGGTTTGAAATTATTATGCAAACACAGATATGATCAAAGTAGACTGAATTGTTGTGGAAAAGCCATAAACCAGATGATTTTTTAATTTTGAATATCTATAAAAATCTATACCATAAATAGCAATGTTCACCATGAAAGTGCTGTCATCTTGAGGTTGCTTTGGTTTCTCTACTGTCATCCTTATCCCAGTGTCAGATAATCCCCCGCGACCTGCAGAAGGGTCAGTTTTGTGGTATGAAATGGGAGGCTATTCTGCGGCACGCTGCGACTTTGATGTGGATTATGACAATTTCATTGAGATGGATGTCTGTCACCTGACCGTTGATGATCATGATGAGGAGGAAGATGGAGACAACACAGCAAGTGACAACTCTGAAGAAGAGGGAGATGGAAATCTATATGCAGGTTTGTATCTGTGCATTATGAGATCAAACGTTTGCCCTAGCAGAGTAGCATTTGCTACAGTTCCCTCATACAGACAGCAGATGTTCACAACAACTGAATTTTGTGCTAATGAAATCCTGGCAGATGCTGTAAAATTCAAGAACTTAATCGCCACCACAATTTGAATCCAAGATATTTTCCTGACTATGAATGCTCAGAGCTGTAAACAGTCACTCTGCCCTCAATCCAAGTTGGCAGTGTGAACAGAAAAACAGAATTGTTGCCATCTACAGGGACAAATGCCGACATCCTTTATTCACTCATTCCCTATGGTAGTTTTTATGCATGCGGGCAGCAACTCTCAACACTGGCCAGTGTGAATTTTAGGGCTGGTTCAAAGATGTTTTTTCTTTTTACTCAGTATGAACACAAAACAAAACAAAACACATTATACAACAAAGGAAAGGAAAATCAGTGAACCAGGATAAGTTTTGATATTTTGAGCTTAGACGTTAGTGTTGGGAAATCGGTGTCCTCTGGAAGCAAATCTTTGGCTTTCCATAGCAGAGGGAGAATCCACAAGCTGAATATTTGGGGTAGCAAAGCGAATGAGTTAGTGTGGAGAAAAATAGTCAGGATATGCTGTGAATAGATCTTCCATGCAGTTGTGGTAATATTTACAGATTACAAAAAAACTACTGAATTGTAACTTCAAGAGTTCAAACTGGAAGTCAACATGCAGTCACAGCTTGCAATGCCAGCAATTGTAGCTTTGTAGTGCAGTAAGTGTATGTTATTGAATAGCCCAGCTTATTTCAAATTCTTTGATGATCATCATAGATTGATCCATGTCTTTTGTCTTTCCACAGATTTGAAAATGGCAGTGATCGATGTGTACAGAAATTGTCTGAAAGAACGACAGAGACGGAAAAAGTAAAAATTCAAATTCCTTTATCTCTCATTATCTTCATTTTTTGAAGAAATAGTTTGTAGCACATTCTTACTGCCAAGCTCAAACACCCTTCCTTCCTTTACCCTATCATAATGATGGATGATCTTGTGGAAAGGGAGCAAGAAGTAGTCTAAAACTAGACATGCAAGACATGCTGGAACAGTGTGGGCAGGGGTATCAAGCTGGCAGCTGGTGGGAAGGGGGAAGGGCTGATATATCGGCCATGTAGCAGTCTTCTGCAACACTTGATCGCAGATATATTAGCCCTGTGGCAGCAGGAGGGTTAATGATTGCCCATGCTGTCTCTCAGTGTTATTCAACAGTGTAAGGGTATCAACATTGAGTACCTGTGGCCGGTTGAAAAGTACCAAGCCCATGGGACAGAAGTTAGTGCCTAAACAGTCTGGGTGCGCCCAACTGGACGGGTACTTAATGTAACCCAAGGGTGCGTTTCATGAAATGTATCAACGCTTATACCTAAGAGAAAGCTCAAGCAGCTGACTGTTACACACTTATTTTTAGAAGTTGGTATCATGCAGCCAGTGCTGAACTGCGGTGGAACTCTTCACCACAACCGTTACACGTTCTCATTACTTACTATCATGTAAATTAGGATAATCCATTTGTAACTCTCGTTTTAAGAAATGATAAATTAATCAGAAAGACTACAAATTGTGTTATGAAGGTGAGAATACGAATTGGAAAGTGCATGCGATTAGAATTTGTCCGTTGGTTAGAGGTTTGGCAGTGAAGAAATAAATGAGCCTTGAGTAATCATGAATAACACTGTGTGCTGGCTAAGTCTGGGCTGTGGCTAGATGTAAAATATGAATATTAATTGATCAAAATGCTGACCTTCATTAAGCATTGAGTAGGAGAGGAAAAAAAGAAAGGGGTGTGTCTGTATGCACATGGATGATGATACAAGGATATTATAATTGTGTGGTGTGGAAAGAATAGAGAATTGGATCGACTGATGATGAATTGAAAGGCGCTTGGTTGATTCAAGTGGATGAGTAGATCTAATGAAGAAATCAGGGCGCATGTATGGGAATGGATGAAAAAAAAAATAGTGTGAGGAACGAGGGAAATCAAAATGAGTAGATGATACCCAGTTCTAGCATTTCGTACATCAAAATATTATTATTTCAATCCATCACCTATCAGTGTCCATTCACTCTACTTCTATTTTGAAGCGTGTTATCATAATTAAAAATCAAAACAAAACAGCACAAATTTTAGATGGGAACAAAATCAAAAGATCCTCCCAAAGATGTGCACACTATGGTGCCAGCACTTAAATAAAACATGAAATTTAAATGAAAAATTGCATGCAATTTAATAATAATAATAATAATCATAAAACCAATAATAATTGGAGGGGGGGGGGGGGCAAGTTAACTATCTGATACAGCGAATTAGGGGGTTTTGAAAGGGGTGGGGAACATGTCTAGGATTGTACAATGATAGAGTGAGCACAGGGAATGAAAGAATGACCAAATGAAATGAAACTACTCCTCTGTGCCTGTCGTCTGCTAGAAGTGTGACAGTGGCGAAACGAGCCTTGTAGTAAGACTGTGTGCGGGCTAAGTCTAGGCCGTGGCTGCAAGTAAATCATGAATAATAATTAGATGAAAATACAGGCCTTCATTGTACGGAGTGGAGGAAACCAAAGTAAAGGCTATTCGTATACATGGATGATGATACAATCAAATTGTAATTGTGTGGTGTTGGAAAAAAGTAGAATTGGATCGACCGATATCGAACTGAAAGGCTTTCGGTTGATTCGAGCGGAAGAGTAGATCTAATGAAGAAATTGGCCCACATGTGTGAGGATGGATGGAAAAAATTATTCTAAGGAACGGGGGATATCAAATTGGATAGATGACACCCAGTTTTAGCATTTCGAATCTAATATTATTGTGATCCACCACCGATTGGTGTCTACTCATCCGCTATATCCGCACAAGTCCGCTGAGTTTGGGCTACTGTTTTGACCCTTGGGCCTTCTATTTAGCTGTCTCAGGATCTGTGGCCCAAGTGCCTGCCCAAACTGATGGGGTGCCTCTTCTGAAACGCTGCCCAGCCGTGTCAAGTACCCATGGGCCTGTTTTCTCCATATTTGGGTGGGAACTTTGCCGTGGGCGCTTTTCATGAAACCGGCCACTGGTGTCTTGTTTTTTTTTTTTACAGAGTTGAATGTGCAGCTGTTGTCAAAGTTCTGTGTATGAAAGAAAATGAAGGGAAAGCTTTAAATGCAATTGATTTGGGGGGGGGGGGGGGGGGGTTGTTGATCCCAGTTATTTTTCTGCACAACTGTGAACCGAAGAAACAAATTGTTTTTTAAGAAAGCGGCTCACAAATTTGTAAATTCAGGCTGTTTACAGAGTTAACTGACAAAGGCAATGTTAAACAGAAGCAAGAAATGGAATTGTCTCATTCAGTGGAAACAAACATTCTTGTTTAGGTTAGCTGAAAAAAAAAAATGAATAAATTGAATCAACAAGTTAGTCGTATTGGGCTAAGATAATGATGTAAAAATTTTGAACTGCTGAAAACTATGCTACATTTGTAGATGTCACTTGATTATTGCAGAATTTATATTTTCTGTCTGTTGCAGAATTGTCAGAGATTATGGCCTTATCAACATAAGAAAGTGGTATGGTAAGTCTGTACGTAGTTTGAAAGTTTGACTAGTCACATGTACAGTCAACCTTGCTGCAGTGTTGAGTTCATTATTGTAATGGCATCACTTTATGTGCAGATTTTATATTTATGGGGAAATTGGACCAGAATGTTCATGGCCTATGCTGTGACAAATCCTCCCCTTGCAATGACAAGGTTGTATCTCCACTTTTTGGCTGAACTGAGTTACACACTACTTTTGCCTTTCTTTTCCTTTATTTATCAAGGTATCAAGCAGATTCTGTGTGATTTGTATTACTGAGGAGAAAAGAAAATCTCTAAAAGCCATGAGCACTTGAACACTTCAATCATCAGTTTCTCAAAAGTTGATGGAAGGGAGTTAGAACTTTGTCATTCTAAGGGGTCCAAATGGAGCAGAGAACATGTGACTAACTTGTTCCAGTCAGTGAATATTTGCCATTTATGTAATGGTCAACTGATGGGCTTGAAGACTGTATTCTGTGGTTGATTTCCTCATTAGGTTAGGGATGGGAATCCAGCAGAAATTTCTTTGCCAAGTTTTGAACTTTTTTTCCTCGGTCAGTACATGTACTGCTGTGTGTATTGTCCTACACTTGCCAACCTGCGCAAGATAAATCTGACAAAGTTTCCATGTACTAAGCCCAACCGTATATCTACATCTAGATCTAGGCTACATTAATACGGCATTTGGATTGGTTGCAGTGACTAATAGAACTTACTGTCACACCACAATTTCATATAGAAATACACACATGTGATAATGTTGATTTTCCACCACCAATGTGTAAAGAGAGGTCAAGGAGGAAATTTCTAATCATGCTCTTTGATTCTACTTGACAAAAAGGCGGCTTCATGTTTGCGGTTCAAGAAAATTCATCAACAAATAATATTAAAAAGTGATGTTTGTCTGAAATGGCTGTGTCCATGGAACTTATGGACAAAAAGTAAGACAGTATACACAGTTTCAGAATTGTTGGCCATGTAGTCGCAAAGTTTTAGGTGGTTCCACGTTCACCCTTTAGCTCCATTGTAATAAGGTACATGTATGGGCCTATGTATGTGTTCCACTTGGCAGTGGCGTTAATATCAAAAGTTTGGTCAATTTTTCTATCAGTGGCACCCAACTCTGTTAGGTGATGCACTTGTTACATACATAGATGTTTGTCCTTAAAGTTTCAGGGATTTCCTGTTTCCCTGCAGGTATTTTCAAGCGTCGCTATGACAACAGTATATCCCTGGACTTCATGAGACCTTTCATGCGTTTGTTTCCCCCTGTCACATTTGACAAGTTTCTGGAAAGCTTGCTATGTAAGTAAATTTCTGGTTGAACAAGTTGTGAGTGTTTTGGAACTGCCATAGCTACAGAAGATCAGTCATGTAGATTGTTTAAGTATGTTGTTGTCTAGTCAGCACATAGGCCTCTGTGTCATACACTGACACAGTGCCATATGTTGATGCCATAGAAAGCCAGAGTGCCCAGCTGGAAGATCATATAGCACTGCTTTATTTCACTTTTAGTTGGTAAAACAATACATCCCACCCGAGACAGAATATCGAGACAAACCATTCCTTCACCCACTATATGTCCACAACTAGTGCGCGTATAAATATGGTAACCACTTCTCTTTTTTGTTCAGTTAGGAAGGGATATGACTCAAATTGTTCCATTGTTGACATCAATGATACGCATGTATGTTGACGGACGGAATATGACGGATTGATTATCTCGGTATCCTGTGCCTTGGATCCCACCATCTAATTTAGGCATCATCTAAGGAAATGGAACAATTGACATGTGTTGTGGATAATGCTGTAGTGCATGTATAAGAGTACTCAGCTAACGTCATTGGTGAAATGTTGGCAGGAAAAATCGAGCACAATAGGAAATTTAAACGCAGTCTTCATGCTCCATTGGTGATTTGTTTAAACTGCTGGTTGCTGGCAGTATTGAAAAGTGGCAGTCACAGGACCAAGACAGCCCCCCCCCCCCCCCCCCCAAAAAAAAACCAACCTAAAAAGGTACAGTTTACAGTTGAATCCCTTTAATTTAGAAATTAGTTTGTGACGTGCACATTTGTGTGTTGTATGTTTCAGTTTATTTAACCAAAGAATTCCAGTGCATAATTGTGTTCGTAGACTTTTGTTTCTGTGGACAACTGCTGTCACAAAAAGTAATTTGATTTCATTCCACTGGTGGATGTTCATAGCTGCCAACCAGTACGTAAAATACGTATTTACTACGTTTTTTGGGTTCCAGTACGAAAATACGTATTTGTGGTGAAAAGTACGTATTTGAATAATTTCCCCATTTATACAAGAAAACAAAACTGTAACTTTTATATCTAGGCTTACCGCTAATAGCGCTGGCCTTGGCGATTCAACGGGCGCAACCGTAAAGGCAGCTCTACCCTACCGTGTTTTGCCGTACTGCGTATGCCCGAACTCGCAGTAACTTTCGTTCTCCCGCCGCGGCCCCGCTCAACCAGGCATTAGTAATCTTGCATAATAAGTTATCACGGCATGCACCTTCGCCCGTGTCCACCCACTTCGGCTGTTCATACGAGCTCGAGTACGTAAGCACGTGTAGGTCACACATTGATTTTTATTGTATCGTAAATGATGACGGTCATTGAGTAAGAACAGTGGACACATTTTGTGAAGGGGTTTCATTTTATTTCGCTATTTTTTCAATTTTACATAGCTTACAATCATCTTTGGTGGTGGTAACTCCCGGTAGATCTAGACCTCTAGATCTAGGTCGGCAGCCTTTTAGAATCTTTGAACGTAAATTGGCGATCACCGATGAACTAGGCCTAGGCTCAGGCATACACGTGTTTCAGCGACGTTAGAAATCGAAATCTAAGCCCGTGAGCTGGTAAAACGATGGAAAAAGTTATAGATCTGTAAGAACAATATGGACATGGCTTGTGAACTGGCTTCAGTTCTAGATCTATTACATCTGTCATCTTTTATGCCTAACATGATTTGCGATAATGGATAGATTTATTTTATTTTTAATCAGAAGTCTTTTCTATCCCACTCATGAAGCCGTGAGTCGACATTTAGTGCAAAATATTCAGAGGAATTTCCTTTTGTATTATCATCTAACTTGTCCAATAAATGCATCGACAGTCATAACTTAAGTCAGGTTTTCGTGATTTCCAATTCCACCAGTTTCACAGTCACATGGAGGCAAGTCTGACATTGTTCAGTATTGCCAGAGCAAGTTAGTATGATAGAGTTATGCAATTCTGAGGACAGCTCATATCATAATAGTCAGTTCTTTCTTTAGAAACAGAAACAGTGGTGATTACAATACATGTTGTATTAGCATTGGAAGCAGAATGTTTATTTTCTGCATCTTAAAATCTTATGCTGTATTACATTAGACCTATATTACTATTAGGCCTACGTAAAGAGAATAATGTTCCATAGTGTGACAAAGTGAGGAAATTATGATTACTCAGTTGGGGGGGGGGGGGGGGCGAATATAAGGAGTCTGTTTTGGGGTTTTTGAAAGTTGGCAGCTATGGATGTTGAAGATAGTTTCATGCAATTCGTTGGTCCCCACGACCTAGGGGTCAATACTGGAAAACCTGGTTTTGAGCTAGAGCGAGTTGAAAATTCATAAATTTTAATTGGCTTCAAACTCCCTCATTTCTTTATTGATTTTGATGATTTATACATCCCCTGATGCGGGGCAAACTGAACTTTAGTTCTATGGTTGTCAAGTCAATATTTGTTAAAGTTTACTGTGAAAATTGCGTGTTCGCCATCATGTCACACAGGAAATCTTAAACGGTAGCCATGTGTGCCCTGTTCTGGGTGTCTTGGCCCCGATGTCGCATAACGAAGCGTGTGTTGTTTCTAGTGTTTGCCCTGATGTTTTCCCTGATTTTACATATTGAGGTCTTTTGATACCTCGATTTGCATGAATGTTGGCCAAGCTACTGGAGTTACATTGTCTGAGCTCCTAACATGAAGGATGCCAGAAGCTGTGGCAGCTATTTTGTAGTCAAGGACATCTTGAGTGTTTATCTTGTTGACGACATAGGATTTGTTTCTAGCTGCAGCTTTGATGATGCCAACCAGCTCGGATGGCACTGAGATGGATTTGATTTTGTTGACAAGCTCTCTCAACCACGGTGTGTATGGAGTCACCCTTGCATCGTCTGTGATTGGTCTCGAAGAAATGAAGTCTCGCAGACTGCAGCATTTTAGAAGTTTGGAGGAAATGGCGAACCATGTTGGGCAAGATTGAGTTCTAATAAAAATTCTGCCCAGCACATCCATCAGAAATAGCACAAAATGCTGATCACTGGTGGTATTGTCCAGCATCTGAAGATACTGATGACATGATGTAATTTCCTTAGCACTCCTTCTGGCCAAACTTTCATTACAAAAGTAACAGTGGCCTTGACCACTTCCAACATTGGATATGGGGAAATTGAAGCAAGCTGATCTTCTTTTGTAGGACTTTGGCACACACAACACTTTCTCCAGATCAAAAATGGCAACATGCACATCTTTGTTAACTTTGGCTCACTCCTCCATTTTGCGAGGACTTCTCTTGCGGCTTGTTTTTCTCTGATGTAGATATTGGAAGCTTCTACCATTTCAGGGAAAGGATTTGAAATGCTTCTCATTGACTCACAGGTACCACAAGAATCTTTCTTTGGGTGGTGGAATTTGGTGTTTTGCTGCCTGAATATGTGTCGGTAAAGTCCATACGACACATGGACTGCACGTCCCTCTGGTCTGTCTGTGTAGAGTATGTATAGTTTGTCCCAGTCAAATCACTGGAGAGATACTGGCTTGTTGAACTTCCCCTACAATAGTGCGATTCCATTTTGGGAAATCTTTCCATATGGTCCTGGATGCTCTTTCGCTACTGGTCGTTCTCTTTTGCTTTCCCCCTGTCTCCCCCATAGCAGCACAATCTTGCTCCCATCTATGCTGCTTAACACATTTCTCACAAATGTTTCTATTTCTCACTAACATTTAGAGTGTGCAGAACCACATGCTGTTTACCTCTTTTCTTTCATATAAGATGATAGTTGCAAGGGTGACGAAATAGAACAAATTTTAAATAAAAGATAAAGAGACGTGATCACAAAGCCGGCAAATCTTCAATCGGATTAAAGCAGCACAGTCAAGAGTGGGTGTGGCTCAAAGAACTGCCTCAGTCACCAATATGCCATACCATATTGGACCATATTGAGGACAATAGAATGTTATGTCTACTTGTTGTGAATGAGCTACCCACCCACCGCCGCCACCAACCTATTCGCCTGGCGAGTCCCATCTCAGGTGAAATAGTCATACCATGCCGTTTGGGCGAAGATAGTGTTCGACCCTATGTCACATAACATGCTGGTGGGTCAGCCCCTATGCACAGGCTGTAATTACGTAACCAGTGCGTTTATAGTAAAATCATTCATACACATTGAAGATCTCACTATAAGCAATGAGAAAAGTGAAAAAACTCAAAACCCAAAATTTGACGTGCTCGCCCCTATGTCATGTGACTGATGAAATTACACAAAGTGTCCGTAATAAACCTTAGTTGTGTCATGACAGAACATCTGTGATTTGAAAATTTATGCCCACTTTCCTGAAGATTTCAGACTGGAGACTTACCGAGTCTACTGTTTGTTGCCATAAGTTGACAGAGAATCCATGACATTTTGTAACAGGTGAGAAGCAGCTGAAGACAGACATTGCCAGACTGCAAGACTACAGGAGAAATGGCATCACCAGGCTGAGATCTGTCAAAACTTTTTGTATCATGAGACAGAGAAGAGAAAACACCAAATCCAACAAACATCTCCTGACAGATGTACTCAGTCACATAAAGGTAACTGGATTTTAGTGCAAATTCAGATGAATTTTAGTCTATTTCCATTCAAGAACAGTGAATCATTTTGTTTAGCTGAAAAATCATTTTCTCTTCTCAATACTTGAAAAATCTTGTTCAGCACATTAGAATGTGACCCTGAGGTCATTGACAGGTTGAGTAGTGATTACATGTATATTGGTGAAATGTGGACAAAATTGGATACAGTGGGAAAATCAATAGACTGTTCAAACCTTGTGATTTTCTTGATCAGATTTGTGTTAATTGGAGTAATGGTCAATCAGAGTTAGCTGAGCTCAGCTGTTGTCATACTTGTTGCTCCAGCTGATGTTGTATGAATGAAATGTGGAAGATGACAGTATTGAGCTGTTGCTTTTTTGTCCTGAATTTCTAGTTAATTTTTTTTTTCTTCTGAAGGCTTTTCTTTTCTAATAAAATGTAATAGCAATGAATCTTGCTCCAAAATGAATCCTTGCTTACAGTAACATGCTGTAAGTTACTTTAGAAGAAACACCACTTTTATCTTATGTGTGAAAGCACAGATAAAATACAGTGGAACCTGCTTAAACCAAAAGCGGCTAATAGGAAATTTTTCCATATCCAGAAGATTTCCTTGGTCCTGCTGAAGTAAGTTTAGGCTGCTTTACATGTGAAAGTCCATGACAGTCTTCTGAAGGTGTCGGAGAACTTCACCTATCTTGGCAGTACACTGTCTTCCGCGGCTCGTGTTGATACTGAAATTCTCTCAAGAATCAGCAAAGCCAGCTCTGCATTTGGCAGGCTTTGAAAGAGAGTGTGGGATGTTGCCGGCATTCGCACAGACACTAAGCTGAAAGTGTACAATGCTGTGGTCCTTCCCACCCTACTCTATGGGGCTGAAACCTGGACAGTGTACCAATCGCATGCCAGAAAGCTAAATCACTTTCATCTGGCCTCCCTTAGAAAGATCCTAAGGATCAAATGGCTGGATAAAATTCCAGACACTGAGGTCCTCAATCGTGCCAAGGAATTGAGCATCTTCTGCCACCTGAAAAAAATTCAGCTATGTTGGGCAGGACATGTTGTCAGAATGCCCGACTCCACTCCCTAAGCAAATCCTCTTCTCTGAGCTCTCCAATGGAACGAGGAATGTTGGGGCCCCAAAGAGACGTTACAAAGACACTCTCAAGCAATCACTGAAGGCCTTTGCCATTGATGTGAGTGAGTGGGAAAAGCTCTCGCTTGATCGTGCAAATTGGAGGGCGGCCCTTACCAGAGGCAGCAAAGCATGGGAAGCTGACAGAGTCCAGCAGGCTATCAAAAAAAGGGAACGGCGCAAGAAAAGGCCCAGTGGTACTGAACCAACGGAGCACTCTTGTCATTTATGCGGAAGGGTCTGCAGGGCAAAAATAGGACTTATCAGTCACATGAGAAGCCTAAAGCCATGAAAGAACAGTCTTTCCATTCTGTCCTCTGTGTCCTTTAGTTCTCTTTATTGTCCATGTGTTGAAATTCTCAACAATTTCTGTTCTTTATTCCTCTGGTGTTGTTAAGGTCATCATCATACCTGATGGACGAACTATTATTACATGTGAAGAAAACCATGTAATTCCCTTTTAACCAAAAGATTCTCTTTCACTTACCCAGATAATTGACAGTGCTGTATCTGGTGGTAATGTTAAAATCGGGCAAAAAGAAAAACTTGTATGTTGCAAAATCCTGCGTGAGAAATAAAACCCAAATGATACAAAGCAAACTAAAGAGAAGACAGAAAATGTTCGAATTTTCAGCTTTCGCCTTTATCAAGAAAAAAAAATGGAACAGAGAAAACAGTTGAATAATAAAAGGTTTCAACAGGAAATGTATAGAATGGAAGCGAAACAGAATGTGTTACTTAGCTGCGAATTCTTGCTTGATTAGCAGCACAAAAGCACGACCGCCTGCCTAATGTTTCTCTTTAGTTTGCTTTGTATCGTTTGGGTTTTATTTCTTACGCAGGATTTCGCAACATACAAGTTTTTCTTTTTGCCCGATTTGAACATTGCTCATGGGTCCTGCTGTGACCTCCACAGTTTTTCTGTGGTTTCTGTAATATTGTGTCTGATGGTGCTGTCTTAAAAGTTCAGTGCCTTTGATGTGAAAATAACAAGCCTGTCCTAGGAACTTCCAGCAAGATTATGCAGGCCCACTTAATGGAGTTGCCTGGCTATTACAAATGTGTCATGGGTGTCACTACTTATCCAGCTGTTCCAATTCATAAAACCCGGTACTTGAAACAACTGGTTGATAACCACCCACAGTTTTGGCTGTTCTTCTCAATCAGTCTACATAGATGTGCATCTCAGTCACATGTACATGCTGTACCAATACATACACACAAAATGGAGTTTGTTTGTTGGATACAGTACATCTGGTGGTGGGGGGGGGGGGGGGGGGGGAGTAACAAAGTAAAAGTACCAAAGTGTCTTATATCACTTCCCTTTGAGAAACTAAAAATGGTGATTTTAAAACAGTTACTCTTTGCCCCAAAATACTGGTAATATAAAATACATGTACATGTTGGTCCCCTGAATTTTGGCTAAGCAGGTTCCACTGTATAATTTTTTATTTATTAGGAAATGTTTACTTCCCAAGCATTTACAGCTTTGTCTGAAACAAGTGTCAGTATGACCTAGTCATTGAAATGTGCTTGTGTTGTGTCTCTGGCTACTGTATTTTCTCTGTCTGTCCACACAGGATGAATACTCGTGTCAGTCCTGGTTGGCTAGACAAGGAGCTGCGGAAAGTTCACTGAAGTCCTCACCGGCTTCACTTCCTCATTTACGTAAGTGTTTTATATTGGCTTCCATCATTGTCTGATGTCTGAACATGCTGTGTACACCTGGCAAGTTCACTTCTTACAATGGAACCTGCCTGAATTGGGAGCAGATGATAAGAAATTTCTCTGAATCCAAAAAATTTCCTTGGTCCCACTGTAATTCTTTTATATTCGGAATAGTTTTACACTTCTTTACACATAAAGAAAATCATCTTAAGCCCTTTGAATCAAAATGTTCTCTTTCACTTACTCGGTCCAGCAAAGGTGTAAGGATGCTGTCTCGAAAGTGCAAAGACGTTGATGTGAAATAAAGCAATCCCGGCTTGTTAATTTCAAGCACAACTATGCACGACTACTTGATGTGGTTGTAGGCAAGGAGAGGGGACCATAGAATGTCATTGAACTGTCCGACGGGCATACCAGACAGAAAGGCGCCACTGCTGGAAGCAAAGTTTCTTGTTTCTTTAACCAGTCACCCTCTTGTCTTCTTACTATTCCATGGGCCATTACGAATATGTTGTATGTGCCACATCATGTACAATACATACACTAACAGTAACAGTATTTGTGAGGCAGTCTGAGAAAACCTGTCAGGTTGCAAAATTTCTACATTAGTTATGTAATCAGCTTCCAAATGTCGTTTGGGTGACCCTAGGTCTAAATTTAACTAATTTCAGAACCTCATTCTACATCCATTGCTACATCTTGTGTGTCAGTTTTAGCATGAAATAAAGCTTCTAAATACTTTAATTTTGCATTTTAAATGTACGGGACCAAATTTGTTGACATTACGTAATTTTACCGTTTTCCTGGTTAACAACTTTGTCCTCTTTTGGACATGCACTCAGATTTCCCACCCTGTCACACCATACACCAGTGGAAAGGGAACATCCACAGCTTTTCATTCATTACTGGTAGGCATGAATACATTGGCTGTGTAGTAGTTTGTAAGAGTTGTGCATGTTCATAAACAAAGATCACCGTCTGCTCAGAAGAGGCCAACCTTATAATATCGGTTTTTCAATTGATTTTAATTGCAATTCTATACTTAAATCTTTTACTTAGCTGACAAAGTAACCTTTGCTTTGTGCAGGAAAACTTTCTTTTGATATATTGTACAGGCAGAGGAAATTTATTTTAATTAATACCTGCAAAAAATGCAGTTGCTGTCAACAAGATGGCAGACAGAGAAATAGATCTAGATCCAGCGAAACATCCGTTTTGTCTGGACTTTAAGCAAAAAAAAAAGTCACTGGTGCTTGAAATGTTAATTTCCAGTGAATATTTGAGTTTGGTGATTGTCACGGGTCCCCTCCAGATGTCACGAGCAGAGTTAGGGTCTTGGGGATGTTACGACTGCACGAGAGGCAGCTAACTCACACTCGGACACAACCACACAAGAAAAGTATTAAATAACTAGAGCGTATATATGTCAGGCCGGTCAGGCCATAGTTTACATAAATATTAATAACAAAACAAAAGACAATAGGGGTATATATTCAAACCAAAAAAAACTCTAATTAATAACTTAACCAATGATATTCATGTAACTATGGAGGTACTGCAATCAATAGCTAATAGGTATATTATACGAAACTAGATATCAATTTAAAGTGACAGTTGAGTCGCCACTGGCCAGTCGCCAGGCAAACTCTCCCTAAATCATATGGGCTTGAGTGTTAGGAGAGCCCAGTATGTTCAAAGCCTACAGAAGCACTCTTCGGCTTGTAGGTAATTTAAGCAGTTGCCAAAAGACTATATTTTATGCACAATCACTGTTCAATTCATCAACAATGTGCTATATTATTCCAATCATACTATGGCAATAGATCTATGATACAGGACACTCGTGGTCGAGTGCCAGCTGGGGTTTCCTTAGTCTTCCTATGAGGCTGTAGTTCTCTCTCTATCTCCGATCTCTAATTATGCTTGAATAAATAAGATATATTACCATTGCTCACGCCTACTGGTAGGCGCGAACATCAATATAGCGCAGCGTGGGCTTTCAAAGGTCAGCCCACTCAGACCTTTCTTTCTAGAGCTCAGTCAGTCCGTTAGCAAGGACTTCTTGTCTTCAAAGCACACAGTTCAGGTACTGGTCAACCGGAGATACTTCACGACACGATGCTTCTGCTCGTCTGTATTCACTAAATCTGAACGTTACACGATGTTTTATACTATCTAACTACCCAGCGTGCTAGTCCGCTGGCCCAATTAGTTCAGCTATCTCATAGGTCGAAACCTCCCACCATTTTAATTGTAGTAATACGTCTGCACTATTCTACCAGCCAGTTAACGTGCAAAAACTTGTCTAGTCATACTTAACAATGTCAACTAGCCCCACCTTGTTTCACCCCTACTCCATTACTTATTAATCACAAACATTAAAACCCACAAGCGTGAATCTAACAGTTTAACTTTACATTTATTTGCTCACCAACTATAATTTGGCGAGGACCGTTCAAGGCCACCAGCCAATTTCTCATGGCCCTGGTAAAACAACAACAACTCACTCTCTGCGTGAGTTTTAATAACATCTGAATCATGACAGTGATGGTTATAAACTCAAATAATGGCATTATTTTGCTTCCTGGTGAGAAAGATACTTCAAAATGTATGAAAATAAATGTGTTAACTTTAGACATGATTTTCTCATTTTGTAATATCCGTGTGTTTTATACCTTTAAAATGTCATAACTTTGGTTCTAGTGAAAATATTTTTAAAATTTAAAAAGTAAAATATTCTGCAAGACCTCTACTACATGATGGTGCAAATAACTCCAGTTGTGAAATTTTTGCATCGTCACTGGTTTTCCCAGGCTACCTCACATTTGTTCAGCAGCGTAAGTACATTATACTTGCAAAAAACTGGTTGATCCCCACCCACTGACTGTTCTTTTTGGCTACTGACCATGAAAACATTTCTGATTTAAATACACACACAGACATACACACAAATAGAGTTGAATACAGTAAATGGGGGGGAGGGTTAATAAAGTAAAATTACCAAGGTGATCGCTGTAGAAAAATGGTGATTTTAACCCTTGTTCTGCAGTGAGTGAACTCGTCTACCTAGCGCCCTGCGTGGGGATAGCCAACAGCCAGTTAGCTGATCGTTCACGTGTTGCCAATAATCTCAGCGTTCGGCTCGGTTAGGCTCTTTTGAACACGTATACCGTATTTACTTTAGAATGCAATAACAACAGTAAGTGACCCCTATGATATTTGGATAAAGTACTTGTGATGAGATGCAATAAGTTCTATTGTTAAATAGAAGGCCCATAATCAAGAATTTTCTGCATTTACCTGCCATTTCATACACATGTTAACCTTTTCCCAGGAGCTCTGTGCTTTTTTTTTTGTCCCCACCTCAGGCCTTGCAGGTGAACAAATTATTTTTTTAAGCCAGGCATTTAATGTACTAACCATATTTATCATGACATTGTCTTCTCCCTCCTCCACTATGCAAAGGTTCCACTTACTATGACGTTAGTTTTCTTAGCACACGTTTAGCAAGAGATTTGATTTCCAGCTCATAGAGTACGTATGTACTTATGTACTGAAAAGCTGTTTAATCAAAGCCACACAATATTTCCTAATTACCACATCAAATAAAGACAACGTCCAATAACAAAGTCAGTCATTTTCTCCCAGTTTTCCCCGATGAAAAACCTACAGACAGACGCCCTCCCTTATGCAGCATGCCTTAATATTGCATTGGAATTCATTATTACAGTGGAGAACGGTTAAACCGAACATGGCTAAACCGAAACTAGCGCTAAACCGAAAGAAAATAAAAATCCCCAATTTTTTTCCTCTTTATCTTTGTTAGCAAACTAGTGCTAAACCGAAATAACCCTATGGTTAAACCGCAACTGACCTTTCATGTAAAATGTGTGACATAAACGAGACAACAGTAGTTATGCGGACAGCGCATTTCATGGCATCGCGTTCGTAACGGTAACGAGATCGGCGGGACGGCGCATCTGTACTGTCCGTCCACATGCATGTCTCCCTGTTCTGAGAGTTAGTCCACATTCACCCACATATCCATGCTTTATGAGTGTGCCTAGGCCTGAGCAATCACCCACCCACATTCTCAGTCAAAAACACAGAGCAAACGAGGACGTATTGAGTCTGTTTAGCCTGTGCGCTTACATTATTTGTCCTCTATGATAGTGACTTGGGCTGCCTGTCTTGAAACTGGCATTTTTCAAGTCTCCTATCCCTAAACCGAAACTCTATCTACACAAAAACAAACCCGTGGTACCACCAATTTCAATTTAACTGTTGTCTGCTGTACCTACATACAACGGTTTCTCAAATATGCAGAGGGCCCCTTTCTTCTCATTTCACACGTAGATGACAACCAGCATCAAGGTCAAAAGTTTCCTTAAGATTTTCCCCAGTTTGTACTTCAGTACTATTACATGAGTACCATGTATGGTTGCAAACAGTTGCATTGTAAAAAACGTAATCGGACGATATCACTTTGTTAGACATACTAGGAGTGACAGGATAGATAAACAAGTGAAACACACGAAACTAGTGTAAAAAAAAAAAAATGTGAAAAAAACGATAGCCATATGTATAGTAATCAAATAAACAAAACACAAAGAACAGCGTTTGTGTACAATAAATTGGCCTCCCGCAGGACTCGGTTGCAAAATGTAGGCCACAATACTGGCCTCGCATGTTGCACGAGGAGGCCAATGTAGTGGCCTCCCACAGGACGAGGGTAAAACCAATAACTCTTTATCCAAAATGTTGTTACTACGAAATACAATTGTTGGTCCCCTGAAATTTGGTTTAAGCAGGTTCCACTTTATGAGAAAACTTGAGATTTTCTTTTCTAAATGTCATTTGGCTGCCAGCAGCCCTGAAAAAGAACATTCACATTGCCAGTAAATATAGTGGAATCTTAGAAATAATACTTCTATGATCATCAGCTTTCCGTGAATTTTTCATCCTTTTGAATGAATAAATGATATATAAGTTCAGCAAATTTTGTAACAAACACATACACACATTGTGATTGTTGGAGCCATTTAGTGTATATATATGTATTTTTGGCTTTTGTTGCTGTTTTGCTGCATATATCCACAAAGTACAGCTTTGATAAAATCACACAGATTATGAGTAGTGACCAGGCAGCAAAATATTAACTATCAGTTACATTAATTTCAGGCGGCAAATCACTGCCAAATTGTAAAGTATTTGTCGAATATTTAGACTTAGGAAACATGATGAAGTTTTCAAGTCTTATATATAACATCGTAACATGTGTTTCTGCCTGGTTTTATGTGAAAAGAATCAAAGGCGGCAAACAGTGGACAAAGTTATTGATCAAATGAAGAATCAAATTGGAACAAAGTCACCAAGTTACTTGTTAAGTCAAAATTTGGCAAGAAAGAAAAAGTTGTATGTAGCAAAGGCTCGTGTGAGAAATAATACCCAAACGATACAATGAAACAAAAACTAAAGGAGAAGACAGAAAATGGTAGGAAAGGCATACATCCTTGCTGTAACCCCACAGTTTTTCTGTGGTTTTTATATTTCCTCAAGTTTACTTTGGTGCAATCATTAAATCCTGAATACTCAACATTTATATTTTTACACCAACATTTTTCTTCTCAGCAAGGAAAACTGCCCCGAGACTGCGAATTGAAGGTTTGCCTGGCTATGACAAGTTGTCCGAGGCTGAGAAAGAGGTGAGATGGGGGGCACAAAGTTTTTCTGTTAGATGGATTACAACTTTAAATATTATTTGTTGAAAGCCTGTGTGAAACAAGTATTTTCACTGAAATCAAGAACAAAGACAATTCACTTTATAATGCAGCATTGTCTGCTGAGGGACATTTCTTGCATTTATTGATATCTAATTATTGTGAACTAAATCACTGATAATATTTGTGTCAGACAGACATCTACATTGTATTCTTTTTATTGTGTGTTTTATTTTTTTCCATTTTCTTTGAGTTCAAAATTGATGTGAGGCTAAGAAAACAATCATTTTTTTTCTTTTTTTTTTTTAAAGTACGGGTAGTTTTCTTAAAGTGAATACTTAGCCCTGGCATGCAGCAGCCAATTATGATTGGTGGACTGGTCGGATGGCACTATCATATCAGTAAGATTGAGTGAGACCTCATGCAGCAGCCAACTGATTGGATCTCACAGAAACTCAATGTCATGATGTCACTCTGCCACTAGCCAGCCCATCACAATTGAGGAGTGCATGCACAGGCAGAGGCTCATCACTCAAACACTCACTCCTCTTAGACAGCAGACTTTTTGTGTCTTTTCTTATTTTCCCACTTAAAAAGAAATATGAAAAGCATTCTGAACATTTGACAGATGATTGCTGGAGTTCCAGGTTGTTGCAGATTGTAACAGCTAAACATGGACCTTTTGGCAATGCCAACATTAAGTAAAGACAAGAATTTTTTTTCCTTTAACTACTGTCCAGATATTTTCAATATTTTGATTGTCTTTTTTGTGTCTCCTCAGTTGTGTTCAGAGGTGCGACTTGTTCCACAAGCTTTCCTTGAATTTTCCAGAATCCTGACTGCAGAATGTTCGAAACAAGGTTTTTTACGACTGGCGCAAGCTCGAACGTTGATCAGAATTGATGTGAACAAAACACGCAAAATTTTTGATTTTCTAGTCAACCAAGGGCAGATTAACAAGGAGAGAATGTAAATCCAGTTTTATAATGTGTATTGAACTCATGGGTTTTTTAAGATACCAATGTTCATCACCTTGACCTACATGGCAGCATCATCACAGTGTAGGATATAGGTGAATGTTTAAAGTTGTGCAGTGCAGTTACTGGTGTGCAATACCATTTCAATTATTGTATACTCCATTTTAAGAGGATTTCAAAAAAGACTAATGAGTGAAGACAAAATTCTCTGCATTCCCAGCCCCACTTTAAAGAAAGAAAAGGATTAGAGACTTTGAAATTTTGTATGCATATGGGTTTTTTTCTTTTTTGCAAATGAAGTTACGGTCTAAGTGACACTATTGTGTGTGTCTTTTCACCTGTTACTGCAAATACACCAAACTTTGATTTCTTCAGATATTATCATGTTATCATTCATTTCAAAACCATTCCAGCTGGCATCCATCAGCCTGACATAGATTTCTAGAGGATTTCTCTAGAGTTGGTAATATGTCCATAGAAGAGGATTTCGTACCTCAAATGGACAGTGGCATGATGTCATCAGCAACAGATCTATGTAGGAATGATGTCATCACCAACAGATCTATGTAGGAATGATGTCATCACCAACAGATCTATGTAGGAATGATGTCATTCCAATGAGCCAACTTGAGCTCAGCCCTCCCTGTGTGTTGGATTGATGGAATTGCTGGCTGGGAGAGGATGAACAAAGTTTATACACAGAATAAACAATTAAACAAAGCAAAAACAGCCTTGGTGAGACTGAAGAAGATCACAAAACAAGCTCAACACTTTGTCATCTGTGTTTTGTGTATTATGGGGCATAGAGATTGGGTGGACATTTCTCACAGATCTTTTTCCTTCTGTAATTATAGTAAATTGAATCACAAATTTGCACAATGTTGCCTGTTTTCGCCAAGATCTGTCAATCCTGATCCACGTCTTTCTACATTTTAATCACATTTTAAACTGTGATCTCTTGTATCTTGTGGTCATTTAACTCCTTTGATTGAGAGCCACTGAACCCATACTACTGATGTACCTAATGTTGCTTGAGATGTTCACCTATACAAAAGTAATCTGGTAGACATGTATTTAAACAAATTGATGTTTATGCAGTGTTGCCTTTCATGGAATCCTTCAGATATTAGATGTGGAAGCTGTCATCTGTCATACATGTGTCTAGTGATTTAATCATGGCAATAAAATTTTTGCTGAACTGCGGAAGTTGTTTGTGTTGTCTATTGATTGTTTATTTGTACATGTATATATGTGTTTTTTTGTGTTTTTTATTCTTGGTTTCCTGACAAAACAAATTATAGTACATCTATATAAAAAGACAGACATGTTGTGTCAAGTGAAATATCTTCCAATTACATGCAATACCTCAGTACTGTAACATCAGTCACAACATTATACCATAACCCTCTTTTTAAAATAATTTTATTTGTAAAAACAACATGACACATTAGAAATGATACAGCATGCACTAACTTTTACTGTCAAATTATATATTTACAAACGATCAATTCGAAGGTATGTCAATGATTCAAGCCCATCAACTACACATCCGTCTCTCGTGGCCACACACCGAACCCATCAGAGTTCTACATGTTTCTGGATTCAAACACTGTTATCAAGGGGGAGGGGGACAACATTGCCCTCTACCTCATCTGGTTTGAATTTTACACTCTTTAACACATTACACGAGGACAGAAAACATCTCAAATCTGAATTTCCTGATGGTCTCTTGGATGGGCCTCACTAATCAAAGTGTTTTCTATTTTAAGCCCAGGGGATGAAATATATTCACCCTAGTTCTCATCCATTTCGTTGTCATTTATCTTGACAGTACCTTTTTTTTTTATTGTGAGTTGCACTCAAATTTAGTTGCACTGCATATCCAGTAACAAGCAAGAAGGAGGTAATTTTCTTTATCTGATTCTGAAAGACTCAATTATATACATGTACATGTATGTTTGGTCATTGACACAAAAAAATAATGAACTTTGGTCAGTTCAGCAAATTGCCTCAAAATAAAAATCGTGATCAAGTTCAGATTGATAAAAGCTGAAGTTAAAAAAATCAGTTGCAGAAATATTGGCACTTAAGTTGGGTAAATTTTGGAATTTGTTCTCCAGCTGAGTCAGCAAATTATTTAAAACAACAACAGAAAACCAGAAAATCTGTGAGCTCCCAGCCAGCCCAGGAACATTGACTGAACAAATTTTAAAACAACAAAAAACAGTTGGATGATGTAAAGTCCCCGCTATAGACTATAAAGAACTGGACAATAAATCATAAAAGAATTAGAAATGGGAAAAAACAACAAGCTTTCGGTCCTGATGGATCGACAGGTGTAGCACATTTTGTAGTACATCTCTGGATGGACCTTATTCAGTTCTCTCTTGACCCCCACCTTTCCCCACAAAAAGGCTGCAGGTCAAAACTGAGCGCATCCTTCTGTGCCAAAGAACTGTAATAGACAAGTGACCGTTTGTTTCTTTTTTTTTTCAATAATTGGTAGAATTTTAAAATTCTGTCTCTAGTTTAACAATTTCTTTTTTGTCTGAAGAAGGTCTGTCAGGACCAAGACCTTGCCTTTTTTTCGATCCTAATTTTTCTGCGGTTTATTGTAGCGCTTATTTATTGTTTCTGTTTAACGTTTCGGAGCTTTGCAACATACAACTTTCTTCTTTTTCTTTCAATATTATTTTATCCGTGCTCCACATCTGATCCACCTTAAAAAAAAAAATCTAAATACAGTTCCAATCCACATTTGCAAAAGCCTAGCGACATTGGACGCCAAACAGAGAGCGCTTCCGACATGAATTTTGTCACAATCGAGAGTTCGAGACATGTTGTTGCCATTAATCAGTAACTCGTTTATGAAACATGTATGGAGATTACGTAGTGACTTTATTTAATACTGCAGTTTCAAGTGCATAGACCCATCAGTAGTTTGGTGACGCATGTGACACCGTGGATTAGATCTAAAGCCAAAGGGCCCTGCACACGTAAAGCCAGGTCTGGCCACACTGCCCATAGGCCTGGCACCAGCTTTGCAAAACCACCAAAAAACCCTGCGTGTGGAGGTGATTTCATGGGGCCGGGCCTGGGATGCAGCTTGGGTCCAGAAATTTAGGAGTTGCCAAATATTTTTCTCTCTGGCCTGGGGTTTGAGGGAGTGGCGAAATAGAAGGAAAATAGTCATTGATGTTAAAAAATTTTGCTATTTTGACACCAAATTATTTATGAGAGTCTAATTTACCATAGATTTGATACCAGACACTATTATACTCATGCATTGGTTTTTAATAAGAAATTTCTTCTTCTTCTTCTTCTTCTTTTATAGTTGGTTCGTCTATAAGACGATTCCCCAACTGCACTATAGTATATGCGACTCAACGTCGCTCCTCTGAGGCTAAAAACAGGGTAAAACCTTACATAGATGTTAAGACCATTTAAAAATATATTAGTTGTATAAAGTCTTTTGTATATATAACTCTGGTATAAATATCTCTTGGTTTCCAGATTGTGCACAGAAATACAACCCGCACTTTAGTTACAATGGTAGCTGCAACGGATAATAATGTTCTTAACTTCATTGTCGAAAGTCGTTGCAGACGATAGTATTTGGACTTCTGCCGGGAGGTTGTTCCACATCCTGATGACATTAGGGTAAAAAGAATAAAGATGGCTGTTAACCCGTGAGCTTGGGACGTTATATTTTATATTATTCCTTCTGTTGCCTCTGGTATTAATGGTGAGGTGGTTCAGTGGGATATGGATATTTCCTTCCCTGCCTTTATAAAATATTTTTACTTGTTTTTTGCTCTCCTCTCTTCTAATGGTGTCCACTCGAGGTCTCTCATCATTTTATTTACACTACTACTTCTAGTATAGTCATTTGTCACAAAGCGGGCAGCTCTCCTCTGGACCCTTTCCAGTTGGTCTATGTTTATTCGACAGTGGGGGTCCCAGACACTGATTTGAATTAGAATCTACTTTATGTGCCTCCTTCCGAGTGTAATTCTTGTTTCACCCAATCTATAGGCCTACAAACAGTAGGCATTCAAGTGGCTATCGAGTACCAACGTCGCAACAGACGTCGTGGATTGTGTGTTCTTGTGTTTTGGTAAATGAAAATACAGTGCAATCCTAATATCTTGACATCAATGGGACCGTCGGACTTGTGTTGATTAAAGAGAACGTCGAAATACGCCAGATTAGTGGTGGAAGAGAAAAAAAAAAGGCGGGGGGAGGGCGGGGATCAAACGTCAACGTAATAGAAAGTGTCCAATAAATAATGCAGTTATGTACCTTTTACTTTTAATTATCGGCATATTGTCACCAGTTTCTCCAATACTGTTGTGCGGAGCAGTTGCGTGGCAAAGATTTGCCGATATCGAAGAAATGCTGTAGCTATCAAATGCGCAGTGCTTTCCTTTTTTTCTTTTAACCTCGACCGGACTGTTTCTTCAGAAGAAGTGATGATACTGATGTATACACAGCTAGAGTACAGCAGTTAACCGAGAGATCTAGGTCAAGGCCTAGTATCAACGGCGCACGAATGTTTTGTGGGGAAAAAAATTTACTCAGTCTGTAGTGCTGTGTACTTTTACTGCCGCACACTTATGCAAGGCACTCCACACTCCCGTTACTGAAGCCAAGGGTCATCCTCAGTGTCCACACACACCCTCTCTTACCCCTCCCCGCCAGCACTGCGAAAAGAAATAAAGAGGCCTTATATATATACAGGGAGTTGCGTGGGCACTTTTGGTAGCACAATAGTAGATCTAGTCCACTTGTGTTGCTGCGGTCGGGGATAAATGAGTCGATATAAGAGGGAAGAATGGAATAACACGTCGAGTTATGGGGAAATATTTAGTAGCATTAAAGAAGGAACAGGTTGGGACTTAAAAATTGTGTCGATTTACCCAGAATGTCGAGAAAAGCCGTGTCGAGATAAGTGGATTGGACCGTGGTAAAAAGCGGGTGTCAAAGTAGAGCAGTAACTTTGCTTTGTGTTTTTCTAGGCCTAGCTAGTGGCGATGAGTGCGAGAGAGAGAGAGACGGAGTCTTTGGCAAGGCACTTGTAAATTGCTCTGCATGTCTCAGGAATGATCAGGCCCAAAGCGTGAGATAATCTGCATGTTGAAAATTTTAGGTACATGTATTCATACAACTTCGCTGTCGCAAGAAACCTCCAAGTGGCTGTCAACTGCCCATGAGGGAGAAATGGCCGATGCTGTCATCAACATATCTTCCTTTTCTATCAAAGGGGTTAAAAGGGTCAAAAGTCCCATGTAGGTCTCTTCATCCAAAGGTAAATAGTTGAGAAAGTCACTAGGGTACAGCCTCAAGCCATTGAGCAAATTGGTATGAGTGAAAGTGACTCGATCAAGAAGCCATTTTTGTTTTGTCCAGTAAGTCTTTTTTGCCCCCTCGATTTTATTTTTTTCTATTCAGAAAGTAAACAATTAGTCCACAAAGACCCTTTTTTGTTTTCAGTGGCCATTCCGTTTGTGAAAAGGTAGTCTAGAATACTCAGTCGATGAGCTGAAGTAACCGAGCAGCCAGCCAGGTCAGGAATGATGTGAATGGTGCGAAAAATATCCCTGGGTGTGGCTGCAACGTGTAAGTGAAAGAAAAAACACAGACCAAGCTTGGGTTGAGGCGTGGTGCCTGGCCCGCCATCCATTGGCACTTGCGTGTGTAGGGCTCTTAATGGCTTAAACGTTAAGATTTTCCCGAACCCTGACTTTTCTAATTTAACTATAGAGCTAGTTTAGATCTAGCTCTGCTCCGTTTAGTGTCTTCATGTTATCCTGGTTTCATAAGTTTTGCCTGACAAAGAAAGTTTTGGGTTGCTTGTGCTGAGACAGGTCAGAATGCAGCATTTTTACCTTGATTATTTGCTTGGACATGAAACTGCTTGTATTTTGCAGTAGTCAGGATGAATTATATCATACCTATAGCTTGTATTTTGCAGTAGTCAGGATGAATTATATCATATCTATAGCTTGTATTTTGCAGTAGTCAGGATGAATTAGATCATACCTATAGCTTGTATTTTGCAGTAGTCAGGATGAATTCTATCATACCTATAGCTTGTATTTTGCAGTAGTCAGGATGAATTCTATCATACCTATAGCTTGTATTTTGCAGTAGTCAGGATGAATTCTATCATACCTATAGCTTGTATTTTGCAGTAGTCAGGATGAATTAGATCATACCTATAGCTTGTATTTTGCAGTAGTCAGGATGAATTCTATCATACCTATAGCTTGTATTTTGCAGTAGTCAGGATGAATTAGATCAGACCTATAGCTTGTATTTTGCAGTAGTCAGGATGAATTAGATCAGACCTATAGCTTGTATTTTGCAGTAGTCAGGATGAATTAGATCATACCTATAGCTTGTATTTTGCAGTAGTCAGGATGAATTCTATCATACCTATAGCTTGTATTTTGCAGTAGTCAGGATGAATTAGATCATACCTATAGCTTGTATTTTGCAGTAGTCAGGATGAATTAGATCAGACCTATAGCTTGTATTTTGCAGTAGTCAGGATGAATTAGATCATACCTATAGCTTGTATTTTGCAGTAATCAGGATGAATTAGATCATACCTATAGCTTGTATTTTGCAGTAGTCAGGATGAATTACTGAGTAACCTATAGCTTGTATTTTGCAGTAGTCAGGATGAATTACTGAGTAACCTATAGCTTGCATTTTGCAGTAGTCAGGATGAATTATATCATACCTATAGCTTGTATTTTGCAGTAGTCAGGATGAATTAGATCATACCTATAGCTTGTATTTTGCAGTAGTCAGGATGAATTCTATCATACCTATAGCTTGTATTTTGCAGTAGTCAGGATGAATTAGATCATACCTATAGCTTGTATTTTGCAGTAGTCAGCATGAATTAGATCATACCTATAGCTTGTATTTTGCAGTAGTCAGGATGAATTAGATCAGACCTATAGCTTGTATTTTGCAGTAGTCAGGATGAATTAGATCAGACCTATGGCTTGTATTTTGCAGTAGTCAGGATGAATTAGATCATACCTATAGCTTGTATTTTGCAGTAGTCAGGATGAATTAGATCAGACCTATAGCTTGTATTTTGCAGTAGTCAGGATGAATTAGATCATACCTATAGCTTGTATTTTGCAGTAGTCAGGATGAATTACTGAGTAACCTATAGCTTGTATTTTGCAGTAGTCAGGATGAATTACTGATTAACCTATAGCTTGTATTTTGCAGTAGTCAGGATGAATTACTGAGTAACCTATAGCTTGTATTTTGCAGTAGTCAGGATGAATTACTGAGTAACCTATAGCTTGTATTTTGCAGTAGTCAGGATGAATTACTGATTAACCTATAGCTTGTATTTTGCAGTAGTCAGGATGAATTACTGAGTAACCTATAGCTTGTATTTTGCAGTAGTCAGGATGAATTACTGAGTAACCTATAGCTTGTATTTTGCAGTAGTCAGGATGAATTACTGATTAACCTACAAGAGTCCCTACCCTCTTTTTTGGTCATTGCAGATAACAAGTTAAACCAGATAGTTGTGAATATGTCAACTGTGCAACCATTATCACGCACTGGTGTCACACTGGACTTAATTTTGAAAACATTGATAGCTTCATCTGACTTTACAAGTTTGGAGAACAAGAACTGGGAAGGGATTGCTCGACTTATCCCGGGAACTTCTGCTGTTCAGGTTCGGCATACTTTTAATCACATGAGTTTGTTGCTTTATATTTGTAGTTCTTACCGCTTCATATCGTGTGCATAGCATGAATACCATGTAGATCCAAAATGTTCCATTTCTGTTTTTTTTAAAAATAAAATAAACCAGCAAAGAACAATCTACATTTTGGTACCGGCCTCATTACTGTCAAAATTGGGCAGAAAGAACAAGTTTTATGTAGCAAAGCCTTGCGTAATAAGTAAGAAATAATACCCAAACGATACAATGAAACGCAAACTAAAAGAGGAGACAGAAAATGGCCAATAGTTTGACAACTGCCTTCCTCAAGGTAAAAAACAAAGAAAAAAGAACAACAGAAAAAAGAAAAACGGAACATCAAACTGCGAACAGAGAAAACAATGGAACAATAAAAGATTTGAATAGGAAATGTATAGAATCTAAACAGAATATGTTTACTTAACTGCGAGCTGTTGCTTGGACAGCAGCACAGAAGCACATCTGCCAATGTGTGGAGGCTTGATTGTTTTATGCCATAACAATCATAAGATTTAATAACCAATTACACTCGTAGATCTACAATATGTTGGGTTATTGCTTGGTATTATTTCAGTGTCATAGAAACGAAATATTCAGGTGCAGTTGAGGCGTTTTGTTGTCATATATATAGCACTGGTATGAGCGAGAAAGTCCGAGGGCATACGCCCATAATTAACGAGCCATTTCATCAACTGTCATACAGCCCATAGCTAAACCAATTGGCAATAGGCAATGAGATGTAGTTTAGCATGAACGACAAAAAAAAAACAAAGTGATAAATGTGTTCATCATTGTTCATGGCCGTGGCCAACCACATCAAACGACTATCGCCCCTACCAGGCATGGTCTGTTCAAACCTCTCACCCCTGTCCATTTAAACAACAAAGAGATTGACCAGAGGATGAAGGGCTGGTGGCAATCAAAGCTTCAGTATCACTGGGAGGAAAGTCTGAAGTGGTGTGTTTGTGTGTGTGAGGGGGGCGGAGGAGGAGGTTGTAAAGAAGTTACCGATTTACATTTTATTTCTCAGAGTTCTTTTTGTATCATGTACAATGAAAATGAATATTTCCACATACTCAACATTCATTTCATAATTACCGTTTTTTAAAGGGGAACATTATTTCAAATGAACATCGGCTATCTCAGTTTACTTGGATGGTAAACATCAGTGACTATGAAAAAGTAGGAAATCATATCAGATGAACATCGAATATCTCAAAATGCACGATCTTCGCACGGTCATCGCCGTCAATAACATGGGAAATCTTTGAAATGAACATCAAACATCTCAGTATGCAAGGAACTCACACTACCGCTGCCATGAAGACTGGGGAAATCACTTCAAATGAACATCAGACATATGGACTTCACCGTTGTTCACACGACATGGGTACTGTGAATAGGGGAAATAATTTCAAATGAAGATCATGTATGTGGCACATACTATTTTCATTTACATATTTCTCAATAACTAAAACAGAGATATCCGCGACAAACATAGATCAGTTGTAGAAATGGACGTTGCTTCCTTTTATGTATCACTGAGCCCGCTGTGTAACCAGCGACCAGAGCTAGCGCTTTCAAAACTTTTAAACGGCAATATCTTGAAACCACCAAATCCACAGATGTCTGGTATTCATTTTACAGATACAATGTGCAGTAGATATCTATTATAGACTGTGTTTATTCTTGAGCTGATACGAGATTTATTTTAAAAATGCAGTAAATGTGACAAAAAGAGACTTCTGATTAGGACGTGTATGTTTTTTTCTTGGCACATTTTATGCCTTGAACTTTATGTGAAAAGTTATTGCAGAAATACTTTTTTGGGGGTCAACAGAGTAAAAAGATTTTATGTGAGATCCATGGTGCAGCTGTAGAGAAATTTGTATATCTCTGTAAAGGGTAATTAACCCTCACCCTGCGAGGGGCGGCAATTGTCGGTATTTACTCGCAAGCGCTCACGCCGCACGGGCAGCAAAAGTCGGGAAGGTCAAGCTGACCGCGCCACGCGCAAGCCGTATTTTCACGCATCAGGTCACTGGCCTTTTTGAGACGTAACCACCGTGTTATTGTTCACTGTATCTCTTCTAAATCAAACGCATTGTGACATGGACATGTTAACCAGTGAACCACTGGTTGGAATGACAAAGACTAAGCTTTCAAAGGCTCTCCCCACACTTTCAAAAGATGTAACATCGACATGCGAACTGTTGCTCAACAAATTTGCAATATTATCTCATTTTCTCACAAGCTGACCACCATCTGGAGTTGTCTGTATCTAAGAATCAATCAGAAACAAGCTCTGAAATAATCTTTGCCCCATGTCATGATTCGGATGTTATTAAAAACTCACGCAGAGAGTGAGTTGTTGTTGTTTTACCAGGGCCATGAGAAATTGGCTGGTGGCCTTGAACAGCCCTCGCGAATTATAGTTGGTGAGTAAATAAATGTAAAGTTAAACTGTTAGATTCATGCTTGTCGGTTTTAATGTTCGTGATTAATAAGTAATGGAGTAGGGGTGAAACAAGGTGGGGATAGTTGACATTGTTAAGTATGACTAGACAAGTTTTTGCACGTTAACTGGCTGGTAGAATAGTGCAGACGTATTACTACAATTAAAATGGTGGGAGGTTTCGGCCAATGAGATAGCTGAACTAATTGGGCCAGCGGACTAGCACTGCTGGGTAGTTAGATAGTATAAAACATCGTGTAACGTTCAGATTTATTGAATACAGACGAGCAGAAGCATCGTGTCGCGAAGTATCTCCGGTTGGCCAGTACCTGAACTGTGATTTGAAGACTAGAAGTCCTTGCTAACGGACTGACTGAGCTCTAGAAAGAAAGGTCTGAGTGGGCTGACCTTTGAAAGCCCACGCTGCGCTATTTTGATGTTCGCGCCTACCAGTAGGCGTGACCAGTGGTAATATATCTTATTTGTTCAAGCATAATAGAAGATCAGAGATAGAGAGAGAACCACAGCCTCATAGGAAGTCTAAGGAAACCCCAGCTGGCACTCGACGACGAGTGGCCTGTGTTATAGAATTATTTCCATAGTATGATTGAAGTAATATGGCACATTGTTGATGAATTGAATAATGATTGTGCATATATATAAATAGTTTTTTGCAACTGCGTAATTACCTACAAGCCGAAGTGTGCTTCTGTAGGCTTGGAACGTACTGGGCTCTCCTAACATTCAAGCCCATATGATTTAGGGAGAGTTTGCCTGGCGACTGGCCAGTGGCGACTCAACTGTCACTTTAAATTGATATCTAGTTTCGTATAATATACCTATTTGCTATTGATTGCAGTACATCCAATAAGGAACCATAATTACATGAATATCATAGATTAACTTAGTAATTAGAATTTATTGCTTTGAATATACCTCTATTGTCTTTTGTTTTGTTTATTAATATTTATGTAAAACATGGCCTGACCGGCCTGACATATATAGATACTCTAGTTGTTTAATACTTTTCTTGTGTGGTTGTGTCCGAGTGTGAGTTAGCTGCCTCTCGTGCAGTCGAATGCTCCCCAAGACCCTAACTCTGCTCGTGACACCCCAAAATGCTCACATTGGTTTATTAGTATGTGTCAATCAGGATGAAACCATTTGTGTAGGGCTTGGGAGGGCATGGCTAGTTATCATGTTTCATTCTCACGAAAACTACAGTTGTCAGTTTGAATCATAAGTCAGATCATTGGTTAGAGACTGACAGACTAAGGTTTTGCTGGTTAATTCATTATCAAGCATGATAAAGCATAGCAGCGAATGTTTTCATACCGACCAATAAAAACCGAACCACGTGGACAGTGTTTGTGGTCATCGCATAGCGGCAGGGGTCAGTGACCCCAGATAAGATTCTCCATGAGTAAGGTCACTGACTGTGCAGCGGGCTTTACGGGTAGCGCGCCGGGTATAGGTTAAAGGAAGGAGAAGATTCTCGCTACAGGATCTGACATTTCCACTCCTAGCAATCAGTACTTCAGCTGCAGGAGAGCATACCACAGAAAGCCAGGTGTTGCATTTTGTTTTAGTTTGTCCTTATGGATTATTGGATTTTGTTTGTTGTTGTTGTTGTTTTCTTTTATTCCAAAATGAGGTCAACTTATGTTTTGACTGAGCCTCATTAGCCTGGGAAACTGCAGTTCTAATTGAATGGTAGGGCAGGGAATATACTCCAGTGAATCAGATTCTTTCTGTTTTTTCATCCTGATTTAGCACATTGAAATGAAAGTTTGGTCATTCTGCAGTGGCTATGTAGTTTTTTATAGTTCAGTCAGACAGTTTACAAATTGGTCATGGTCTGTGACAATTGGTTGCTCATTATTTGGAGCAAAATAGAAACATTCTGAAAAGTGTTATAGCCATACTGTGTTTAATTCGAACAAAAATGACACCTGTGAATGATTTCATTGTGTCAAATTGATGGATGAGATCCGCAATTCTGAACCTGACCCAGCATAGACCATCTACTGATTTGCCTGGTAACAGTCATGAGGTTTTTCTTCACTGTGACACCATGACACATGTAGCCCCCCAAAAGCCTTTCATGTTTTAACGATGAGACTTCTCATCAATGAACCATACAATTTTGCCATTGTTGAGCTGACGCACCATAAAAACTCACTCTCAGACATTTTTCCTGTCCTTCAGTGTGCACGTAGATATGAAGAGCTCCTGACTGGTGGTGGTGGTGTGGCCATTCAACATTTGACTCGATCTGTCAGCGGTACTGGTCTGTCAGCTAGTGCCAGTGGGGTCAGTTTGGTGGAGTCAGAAGGCAGTGGACGCTCAGCAAATAATAGTCGACCAGGGTCGAGCAAAAATAAAGGTAGTTTCAAAGGATGTGAAAACAGTCTTTCAGTGTTCTTCATTTTTCAGATTTATTTTCACCATGTTCAATTATTATTACAGTAGGATTGACAAAGATTAATAAAATACATTTTGCTTTTACCCTGAATAATGAAAATGTGGGTGAACAAATACCTCCGGATTAAAATATTACCTATTTAATTGTATTTTAAACTCAGCTGTGTGGAAACAGTATGCTGTCACAATAAATCCTGCGGAAATTTCATTATGTCTAGTGGTACATGGTATTCTCCAGTGTGTGAGATTATGCAATGTCATTGTACATGTTTATCATCCTGTTTGAAAAAATTGGACACATATTAACTTTTCAGGTATTGGAGATGAAAAAGAGAAATCTGGTGGTGGCAAAGATGGGTCATACAAGAAGGACTTGGGACAAAAAGGGTAAAAACAGTTTAAACAGAATTGTTGCATTCCTGACCTTCAAGTGAAAAACAAAAATCATTTACTGAGACCTTTTTTACTGACACTGGTAATAAATGCATTACTGTAACAAAAATAGTAAATTTTGACAATATTTTGTTACTTGCAATAGTGTAGAAAGATGATTTGGTTCCCCCATGTGGTCTAGAGAGAAGTCTCTTCAGTCTTATAAATCTTTCAGTCTCATTTGAAAAATCTCAGTTTTTTTTTTAGTTCATTGACAATGGTTGTTTACTCATGTTTCTCCATCTGCAGACCCATCATGGTGATTCATGTGTGTGATGAAGCCAAAAACTGTAAGTCTGATGGGCCCATAGAACATTTGATGCTTTTTTGTTAAAAAATATGTTTGTGCGTGTGCAGGGAAAAGGGGAAGGCGGGGTAGATAATTTCAACCGTCTTTTAAAATTTTGCATTTTCAATTCAGTGCTTTTCCTGCAGTTCATACGGAACTGAAACAAATTTTGTAACAAAAATATGAGAGATAGCTTTGTATTTTTTTCAGATTAACGCTTAATCTGCAGGACTTTAGTCAAATTTGTTGTTTATTTGCATGGTCATTCCTGTAGAGATAATGTTGTAATGTATGACAATATTTTAATGCATATTTACAAATTCTTCTCTTTTCTCATGTGCTCAACAGTGAAGAAAGATTTCCATTGTCCAAGGGATTTGTTAGTTCAAGAAATGAAGTATTTTGCTGAATATCTGTCCACTGATGCTCAGAGATGGGAGGAGGTTGACATCTCGGTGCACTGTGACGTCCAAATCTTTGATTGGCTTATCAGATACGTGAAGCGAGGCACAAAGGAAGTCACGGAGGAACCAAAACTAGGTGAGACTGACTAAAGGTAAAAGAGATGCTGCCCATTCTGATTTGATCGGAATCATTCCAATTTTTCTTGAAAAACAGGCGTGATTCTGATTTTCCAATTAGCAAGGCCAGTATTCCAATTTTTCGTTACTTCCTGCTATCGTTTTTTTTTTTCCGGATTCTAGTTTTTAATTATAGCTTTTACAAAATGCACAGAATGGGAATGGGAACATTTTATGAATGAAATGGAAATTAGTTCTACTTTCTTATCGTTTGTTTTGCACCGTTCAGGGATTTGATCACTTGCTACACGTGTTGTTCACATTCTTTTTACCGTTCTGCATGGCAGAGGTTCTGAAATTAACTGCATAGATCTATTCACCCTCACTTAAGTTTTAAGTGTTATATTTGGCTGTGACTGTGATGGAAGGAGGAGTCAGTTCTAACCCTAGCTAGATGTATATCTCTTTCTTCAAATTTAAGTCTAGCGAGATATCACCTAAGTCTAGATCTAAGTGATTGACTTGGCAGCGACTGTGATGGATACAGGAATGAGATCTAGCAAGATCTAAGGATAGACGTATTAAGTCTAAAGTAATTTATTCGGCGTTGATTGTGACGGAAGGAGCAATCAATTTTAAACTTGTCTAGATCTAGATTTCTTAAATCCAAGTCATATGAGCACAAATTGCCAAATTAAGACATGAGATTGGGAGTGGGAAAACACTCAACACCACTGAATAGGCAAAAATTATGCAGGGTATTTGTGCATTTTGGCACTCAAATCCCAACATGTCAAGGCAGCTCTTGTCTGACATAATTGTAGAAAAAACACAGCTCCACAGCCAAGACAAGTTTGGCACAGTGCTTTACGGAAAGGTTTTCTTTCAGTTTTGGCTAAGATCAAGTCAAAGAGCTGACAATAAGGTATAATTGAAATGAACTGTAAATCGTGTACGTTTTAAAGATGATTTTCAGCTTAATCCATTGTGACCAAGAAAAAAAAACCCATGAAAATATAATTTTATAGATAGATCTAGTACCGTTTAGTTTTTATCATCATTTGCACCTATTCAGATTTTTTTCCCCAGATTCAGATTTTTGTTTTTGTAGGGTAGCATCTCTGAGGCAACACACAGAGTCAGTGCTGCACCAGTTATTGTGCCTTACTACAATGGTCACTCTGTATTTTTCATGCTGTGTTGAAGCACAGGGTTAAATGTTCAGCAGATATCATGCTTTGACGGGGTTAAATGTTCAGCAGATATCATGCTTTGACAGGGTTAAATATTCAGCAGATATCATGCTTTGACAGGGTTAAATGTTCAGCAAATATCATGCTTTGACAGGGTTAAATGTTCAGCAGATATCATGCTTTGACGGGGTTAAATGTCCAGCAGATATCATGCTTTGACAGGATTAAATGTCCAGCAGATATCATGCTTTGACAGGGCTAAATGTTCAGCAGATATCATGCTTTGACAGGGTTAAATGTTCAGATATCATGCTTTGACAGGGTGAAATGTTCAGCAGATATCATGCTTTGACAGGGTTAAATGTTCAGCAGATATCATGCTTTGACGGGGTTAAATGTTCAGCAGATATCATGCTTTGACAGGGCTAAATGTTCAGGAGATATCATGCTTTGACAGGGTTAAATGTTCAGCAGATATCATGCTTTGACAAGGTTAAATGTCAGCATGGGTGGAAAATTGAGCAGTTTGCATGAGTCTGAGCTTCAACAGCTGTTGTTTTTTTTGTTGTTTTTTTTAAATTTTAAATGTGCAAATTTATAGCTTTTAAATGTGCTATTTAAAGAGCTTGTCAGTGTATAAAGTATCAAAGACACACATGAACAACCAAATAGCTCCAGCTGCATTAACATTAGGAAATTGTTTTAACCTGTCAGTTTTGGGTACGCTTGCATGGTTCTTCATGAGCAATGGTATACATAAGTGTGGATGTCAGCAAGTTGCAGCTCTACACACAGACATCAGTTACAGAGTGGTTTAAGTGTGTGAAAATTGTGTTGTGAGACAAAGGAATTATTGCTGACTGCTCCACAATTGCAGTGCCAGAGAAAGTGACAAGAATAAAATTAACAACACAATCATCAAGAAAATATGCAACATGACAGGCATGGCGTTTTTCAGTTTTGACCATCTATTCTCAAACACTTGTGTGAAGAAATTCATGACCATCTTAAATGACAGCCACCATTCCCTGTGTCATCAAATTTCTCGATCATCCAAGAGCAACAGAATAATACACATGAAAGCATTTGTGTAACTATGCATAAGAGTTGTGTCCCCTGTATGTGCTATTAAACATTATGTGAAACTGAATTTCTCTCATGGGATAAAAAATGGGTTCTTGTCTGATCAACTCTGAATTCTACAAGTGAAAATAAAAACACTGGAAATCTTGGGCACATTTTGATAATGATTTATGGACAGACCTTTGCAGAAAATGCTTGACATTCTGGTGTGATTTTTGTTTTTCTTCCTTCCAGAGGCAAACAATGTTGTGTCAATTTTGATTTCATCTGACTTCCTGAAGATGGACTCCCTGGTGAGTGAAGCTTGTGCTCATTTTCAACCGTTTCCAACACTCCCTGGTTTTGTGTTGCCCTGGTATGAATTCAAAAAGTGTTTGCAGCTTCTGCAGTATCTGTAGTCTGCCATTAGAAATATTTGTCATAAAAACCACCTTTTCTTTTTGCCCAATTTTGACATTAGAAATATTTGGTAGCCTGGAGTCTGTGTTCTCTTTTTGTGAAAAAATGGCTGCATGGGCACTCATAAAATTTTTGGAAATGAAATGTAATGGAATAGGTCAGGTTTTTTATGGAGCCAGTTTGTGGATAAATTGTTATATAAAGAAAGCAAACTATTGAGGTGCTGAAAGAATCCAGTTCTGCATTAAGCACTACCAACTACCAGGCAATAAACAGTTCCATGGCACTGTAAGCTTTTTGTGTCTAAAATCAATTTTGTAGGAAGAAATCTTTAAAAATAATCCAGATCATTTAGTTCCATTTGCAACTCGGAAAGGGCAAAAAACTCGGAGGGCCTGATGGATACTTTGGCAGTTGGAAATCGAGAAGAGCAGGCTGAACAGACCACTGCATAGGAAAAATTAAATAAAATTACCTATCCAGCCCCCCCCCCCCCAAAAAATAACACCCCACTGTCACAGGTTCCAAGACGTGGTCTCCTGATCACAAAACAACAAAAACGAACAACGTTTACCCCGAATAACCCATCTCCCACAACAACAGAAAACGCAACGCTACTGAGCTGAGGAAGGATAGAATAGACGAGGATACACAAGATAGACAACACACTATGACGATACACTCATAAAACATGATAAACTACTTCCCTCACTCAAAGACAACATGAGTCATACGCTCGAATTCATACACAATTTATACACTTTATCATTAATTTTAAAATAGAATTACACCTAAAATATTTATCAATACAATCACTCACCACCCCCTTCACATATCATTATCACTCTATCGTACTTATGGACATCACTCACCAACCCTTTCACATATCATTATCAATCTCTCGTACTTATGGACATCACTCACCACCCCCTTCACATATCATTATCAATCTCTCGTACTTATGTCCTTTCTCCTGTCCTCCAAATACTTAACTTCTCTTCACTGTCTTCTATTATTCACCACTCGAGACGACCTACACTGCCGTCGGAGATCCCACGATTGGGACGACCTACACTGTCGTCAGCATTCACCACTCGAGACGACTGACACTGTCGTCGGAAACACCACAACTGGGACGATCTACACCATCGCCAGCATTCACCACTCGAGACGACTGACACTGTCGTCGGAAACACCACAACTGGGACAATCTACACCATCGCCAGCATTCACCACTCGAGACGACCTACACTGTCGTCGGAAACACCATCACTGGAACGATCTACACTGTCGCCAGCATTCACCACTCGAGACGACCTGTCCCCTTCAAGGTGTACAACCAGAATCCCTCCAGTCCCCCTACGTGTCGTTGACTTTTCTCATTCTCCCAGTTCACTGCTAGTGCCGTCCGTGTTTTTCAAGTCAATCAACTTTAACTTTTCACGCTTTCACTCACCCTTCCGTTCCTCCGTGCGCTCACTCGACTTTCATACATAGGTGTACCCACAGGGGCGTCACCCTTCCATTATTAATGAAAACCTCTCTTGACATTATCCCCCACCCCAAGAAAATTAATGCAATTAATTTACTGACAACCCATAAAGGATAGACTTCTGATACTGTCAAGAGAGATCTTCCACAAGAGAAACATCATATATATAAAAAAAAATAACATATTGCAATCACTATATTCAATGCTGGCGGGACAATAAATCCGCTATATAATTCTGTGATCCTGGAATGGCCGAAATTGTAAATTTGAATTGCTGTAGCGCCAAAGCCCATCTTGATAATCTCTGGCTAACAGTCTTGTTCTTGGTCAGGAACAATAATGGTTTATGATCTGTTTCCACGTGAAACTGTGTCCATGCCAAATATCTCTGTAATTTCTGTACAGCCCACACAATGGCCAAACATTCACGTTCGATAATAGCATAATTCATTTCTCTGGGTAACAACTTTCGACTTATGTAGCATATGGGATGCAGGCAATCATCCCGTTCTTGGAGTAGACATGCTCCTATGCCAGTGTCTGAGGCGTCTGTTCTGAGAACAAAAGATTTAGAAAAATCGGGCAGTACAAGGATTGGATCTGACGATAAAGCCGTCACTAGCCCGTCCAGTGCGTTTTGACAGTCAGTCGTCCAAATTACCCTTTCGGGCTGTCCCTTCCTTGTCAAATCAGTAAGGACACTAGCCAAAGAAGCAAACCCTGGGATAAACTTTCTATAGTAGTTTAGGACACCGATTAGACTGCGAACTTGCTTCTTAGTTTTTAGGACCTTTAACTGGATCATTTTCTTTTGACGTAAAGTTTGAACCATTATCCGAAAGAACTTGTTTAGGGATACCTAGTCTTGAAAAAGCCTCTATTAATTTCTCAGCAATAGCTGCTGTTGTTGTATTTCGCAGAGGAAAAGCCTCCGGCCATCTAGTAGCCTCATCTATCATTGTCAAAATGTACCTATTTCCTCTATCTGTCGCCGGAAAAATTGGGCCCACCATATCTATAGCAATTTTGTGAAATGGTTCTGCAACGACTGGTACCTCCTGTAAAGGAGCTCTAGGCGTGCGTCCCTTAGCAGTAGTTTTCTGACATATATCACATGAGCGACAGTATGCTTTAATATCTCTGTCTAAGTACGGCCAGTAAAAATTCTTTAAGACCCTTTCTTTAGTCCTAGCAATTCCCATATGTCCAGCCATGGGAACATCATGTGCCAAATGGAGTACTGTCAGAATCAATGATCTGGGTACCATTAACTGCGTAACCTCTTGTGGTTCCCTCGTATATTTGCGGTATAGAATACCATCATCTATCCTGTATGTTGCAGATGCATTTTTATACTGCTTAACAATGCCTAAGTTCATATCCTTAAAACAGGATTGTAAGTTTGTATCTTCCCGTTGTAATTTAGCCATCTGTTCTGGAGAAACATCCAAGGCAATTACTGACCCTTTCAATGGGCGATCCACCTTTTGACTTTTACTCTGTCCACGAGTCTGAACCGGAGCTATTATCTCCACCCCCTTAAGTTTGGACCATTCAGCCAATTTTTTTTGCGTTGGGCTCAGAACCCCTGAAACATTTCCAATTATCAGTTCTGCCCCTGGGAATTTTCCTACCACTGCCGAAACTTTACCACATAGAAAAGGTGTATCGACCACTATTCTTGCCAGAGGCATGTGCTCAACAGTGCCTGAAAATTGTACACATGGTACTGTAGTACCTGTTAACTGAGATTTCTCTACTAAATCCTCATGTACCCCAATTACTGTGGCTCCCGAATCTCGCAGTACTGTCACTTGTCTATCGCCAACAAATCCTGGCAAAATATTTAAACTTCCATTATCCTGACATGACCTAATTACTACATGACCACAGCCACATTCATGTGTAACGTTACAGTGAGTGTGCTTCATGTTTTCTTTATCCTTATTTGGTGAAGCGTTGACTTGCGATTCTGGATTTCTGATATCTCCATGCATCACCGATGCAGTGGACTGAGTAGGGCAGTTCCTTGTAACATGTCCCCTTTTCTGACATTTTCGACATACGTTCGAAAGGCATTCACTAGCAAAATGTTCTAAACCCCTACATTGATAGCATACAATATGTTTACCTTGTGGTTGATAACCCGAGCCTCGTCTTTCAGCGCTATCTCTATCACCATTTTGCCAACCACCACGTCCACGACCTTGACTAATTTGATTATAGCCACCCCAGTTATTGGTTCTATTTCCTGCACCTCCAAAACCTCTACCACCTCGACCTCTAAAAGGATTCCTACCTCTTAAATCAGACACCCCCTCGCCAGTGGCATAAGCAAGGAACTGAGTTCCCTGGGTGCTTCCTCTCGAGATAGGTTTATTAGGGTGAGCGGCCCGAAACTGCTCACTGAGCTCTACCGCCTTTTTCACTGATTCCGGTTTCCTCTCTTTCAGAAAAGCTGCTAATTCCTTACTTGAGCCAGCATACAGTTGCTCTAGTACCATCATGTCCCGTAAACCACCATAATCCTTAGTAGTTCCGGCTAAGTCTACCCACCGGTCGAAATAATCTGCGATTCGTGCAGCAAAAGCAGCTAAATCTTCTTTAAAGTCAGGACGGCTATTTCTAAATTTCTCACGAAAAACATCCTCTGTGTGAGCAAATCGTCATAGAAGGAGTGCTTTAAATGTATCGTACTCTCCAACATCTTCAGGTGGCATTTCTTTAAAATAAGTTAGTGCCTTTCCCTGTAACAGATTAGCAAGGGGCAACCACCACTTTGACTTATCTTCCCCAAACTGTTGCAAAGCATTTAGTTCAAATCTTCTGAGATAAGCGTCAACATCTTCCTCCTTGTCATTTAAGTAAGGTATTTTAGATTTAAGATGGGTACTTCCTTCTTTATCACTATGGTCCTTTCTTTGGTTCTCTATCTCTGCTATTCTAATTTTCGCCTCTCTCTCAGCAGCCCGTTCCTCTCTTTCAGCAGCCCGTTCATCTCTCAAAATCTTTTGCTGTTCTATCGCAGCCCGTTCATCTCTCAAAATCTTTTGCTGTTCTGTAATGAACGCTGATAAATCTTTACCTGTAAGACCCATTGTTGTTCCTACCTCCATCAGTTCTTTAAGTTCCGCCATAATTACGTATTAATGTTGAAGAAAGTAAACAAGACAATCTATACAATTACACAGCCCTTAAGAACTTTTTCGACGTAGAACTAAACGGCCCTTTTTTCCCCAACCACAATGTGGTAAGCCGGTTGTCTGCGCCACTTACTGCGACAGTACAACTACTATAGTTCTAAACCAAAAACCCCACATCACAGAATCGCGAACATAAAGCATGTATACATAGACGAAGAATAAAAGAATAAGAAGACTTATCTAACTTGTCAAAAAGGACAGCCAGTCAAGACAATCTGGACAACCGAATACACACTTAATTTTGACTTAACTGGAAACTGGCAACAGAACCGTCTCTCCAAGGTCGGGAAGACTCTCTCCACTCCCAGGCGATTCAACAAAGATAGACTGCGGAATACATTTAGAGATTAGACGGTGTACCAACATATAATAAACATAAAGCAACATCCTATTTCCAACATATCTATAGGTTCATGTACACACAAATAAATACTGGAGATGACACAAACGAGACGAGATGGGTATAGAAATGTACAAATCTACAGAATAAGTCACAAAATGTCAATTCCCAAGGATTTCAAACGGACGAGGCCCCAAAATGTCAATTCCCCAGGATTTCAAACGGACGAGGCCCCAAAATATCAATTCCCCAGGACGGGCCCCCAAAATGTCACAGGTTCCCAAGACGTGGTCTCCTGATCACAAAACAACAAAAACGAACAACGTTTACCCCGAATAACCCATCTCCCACAACAACAGAAAACGCAACGCTATTGAGCTGAGGAAGGATAGAATAGACGAGGATACACAAGATAGACAACACACTATGACGATACACTCATAAAACGTGATAAACTACTTCCCTCACTCAAAGACAACATGAGTCATACGCTCGAATTCATACACAATTTATACACTTTATCATTAATTTTAAAATAGAATTACACCTAAAATATTTATCAATACAATCACTCACCACCCCCTTCACATATCATTATCACTCTATCGTACTTATGGACATCACTCACCAACCCTTTCACATATCATTATCAATCTCTCGTACTTATGGACATCACTCACCACCCCCTTCACATATCATTATCAATCTCTCGTACTTATGTCCTTTCTCCTGTCCTCCAAATACTTAACTTCTCTTCACTGTCTTCTATTATTCACCACTCGAGACGACCTACACTGCCGTCGGAGATCCCACGATTGGGACGACCTACACTGTCGTCAGCATTCACCACTCGAGACGACTGACACTGTCGTCGGAAACACCACAACTGGGACGATCTACACCATCGCCAGCATTCACCACTCGAGACGACTGACACTGTCGTCGGAAACACCATCACTGGAACGATCTACACTGTCGCCAGCATTCACCACTCGAGACGACCTACACTGTCGTCGGAAACACCATCACTGGAATGATCTACACTGTCGCCAGCATTCACCACTCGAGACGACCTGTCCCCTTCAAGGTGTACAACCAGAATCCCTCCAGTCCCCCTACGCGTCGTTGACTTTTCTCATTCTCCCAGTTCACTGCTAGTGCCGTCCGTGTTTTTCAAGTGAATCAACTTTAACTTTTCACGCTTTCACTCACCCTTCCGTTCCTCCGTGCACTCACTCGACTTTCATACATAGGTGTACCCACAGGGGCGTCACCCTTCCATTATTAATGAAAACCTCTCTTGACACCCACAGACTGATTGGTGACGACGTGCCTGCTCCAGTTGTACTGGGCTGCAGTGACATTAAGGCAAATGTCCCAACTAGGATTAAAGAAGTACAGAATGACCCATATATTGTTTCCCTTTTTTAAAATTCTGTTTAAAACAGATATTGGTACAAAGTCCGCAGGGGATAACCCTGCTTGTTCACCCTAATCTGCCAACCAAGATGAGTAGAAGTTTCTTGTCCATCAAGTCAGTGTTTCTTCTGCGGCTGTTTATTTTTTTTAGATACAACTGATGACTTTTCAACCCACTTGCAATGTTTTTATATTTAAACAAATGACAAAAGTGAAAAATTTGAATGTTTGACAATTGTAATTGTGTTATTTCTCTTTGCCATTTCTTGTAGGTGACTGAGTGCATTAAATTCTGTCATAAGAACATGAGCACCATTGTGTCCACCCCTTGTAACATGGGCTGTATAAATGATCGACTACTGACAAGGTAAAAATATGTCGTTCATTTGATTTTATAATAGTCGAATGGACAGGTTGACAGAAATAACCACATCAGTATTCATACTGTTCAAATTATGCTGCTTACTTATTCTCTGTTATCATGTATGTGAGCAAGCCTCACTAACCTCAACAGAAGTCGCACTTTTTCAGTTTTGAGTTATGAATATCACCATGGAGTATGAAATCTCATCTTTAATCTTATTATAAAAATTATTGCAATACTCCTTTTATCGCAAGGTTATGGCTTTTTAAAGACTCCATGGTCAAAAACAGAAGCAACTTTCGAGAAAATCGCCATTAAAGATGGACAAGCGATTTTTGCTGTCGACCAGATGGGCGGCCTTACAATCTCCTAGCAGTGGTACTTGTAATTAACCGATGGCTTTAAAATTTTGCACGCTGATGCCAAAATAAATGATACACGCCCTTTGAAAATTTTGTCACAATACGTTTATTAATTTTGAAGTTAGTGGGTTTTCAACGAACCCCATTTTTGCTGTGATATTCGATGTCAGAGGTAAAATTAAAGGCTTTCAAAGCAACATCTATACTATATATATTTGTGGACTTGAGATTTTTCGTTGCAAAAGGCTCCTGAACCACTCAACACTCAGTCTTTAAATTTTATATGGTGCATCAGAATGGATGTAAGGGTGCACAGTTTTTGATAGAAGTCTCAAATCGGTGTAGTTTTTTTTTATTGGAAATTTATTGTTTCCCCAATTTTAGATCTATTTCGAGTCATGGTTCGCCATTTTAAGGTTTTATTGACGCTGCGCATGCGCATTATATTTGTTTCGAAGTTGAAACTGAAAGACAGCGAAAGTGCAAATCCCTACCAGAAATGAGTGCGTTGTGTGCTGGTGCGCATGAAATCTGTAGTAGGATATGGGATTGTTTTCTAGACCGAAGAGAGAGAGAGAGACAGAGAAAGAGATAGAATGGTGGGTACACAGGTTTACCCGGATAATGCCGGGTGCCTCAGCCAGTTTATCATATTTAGAGGCTGATTTTAGACCTAATATTTTCACAGAATGTAGAATAATGGTTGAACTTTAAGTATCGAGTGTAAAAAAAAAAAATCGTTAAAAAATCAGATACTGGTGTTTCATCGCGATTTTCTCCATTTGGTCCAGTGCAACTTCCGTTAAAGTTAGTGGGGCTCGCTCACTTATAGAGTTGACAAGTTCAAACTATGCTGTTACTATATGTTGTGTAGACTGAGAACCCTTTTCCTGACTGCTGACGCCACCCATGCTCGTCTGCATTATTTCAGTTTATATCAATATGTCAGTTTGGATCCTAAATAATGGTTTACTTTCTGGGTCATATCTAACTCTGCTAGGCCTTGCCCAGAATTCCCTCCACACTGGCAACACCATTGCCTTTGTCCTGCCTTAATCCTGCCTTTGTCCTGCCTTTGTCCTGCCTTAATCCTGCATTAGTCCTGCCTTTGTCCTGCCTTAGTCCTGCATTAGTCCTGCATTTGTCCTGCCTTAGTCCTGCATTAGTCCTGCCTTTATCCTGCATTAGTCCTGCATTAGTCCTGCCTTAGTCCTGCCTTTGTCCTGCATTAGTCCTGCCCTAGTCCTGCATTAGTCCTGCCTTTGTCCTGCCTTAGTCCTGCATTGGTCCTGCCTTAGTCCTGCATTAGTCCTGCCTTTGTGCTGCCTTAGTCCTGCCCTAGTCCTGCCCTAGTCCTGCCTTAGTCCTGCATTAGTCCTGCCTTAGTCCTGCATTAGTCCTGCCTTTGTCCTGCCTTAGTCCTGCATTAGTCCTGCCTTAGTCCTGCATTAGTCCTGCATTAGTCCTGCCTTTGTCCTGCCTTAGTCCTGCCCTAGTCCTGCATTAGTCCTGCCTTAGTCCTGCCTTAGTCCTGCATTAGTCCTGCCTTTGTCCTGCATTAGTCCTGCATTAGTCCTGCCCTAGTCCTGCATTAGTCCTGCCTTAGTCCTGCATTAGTCCTGCATTAGTCCTGCCTTAGTCCTGCATTAGTCCTGCATTAGTCCTGCCTTTGTCCTGCCTTAGTCCTGCCCTAGTCCTGCCTTTGTCCTGCCTTATCCCATTGCCACATCAGCACATCTAGAGAAAAATTGCTTGTAAAGATTTGTAGTTAAACTTGACAAAGTTTTGGATCAACTTTTTGCCACTTTTAGATCTACTCCTACAGGTCAGAGTCCTTTACCTTTATGATTTTTGTAGGAATGAAAGAAAATTCATTGTGTTGTGCCATCTTATGGCCTTAGTGAAGTTTTAGTTAAAAGTGGAGAGAGATGAACCAGGACTGGCTTTACCATATGATTGTATAGACTTACAGCAGAAGGTCCTTTAAAACATGCCTTAGTTTAGATTCAGATAAGGAATCTTAAGTATTGCCATAAAGTTCAGCTGCTGTCACATTTTATGATGTAAGTAAGAGAAGTCACCAGGTCCTAATTTTTTCATACTTTTTTTTCCTGTCAGAATTGCTGAACTGTTCAGCCACAACGAAGCCGATGATGTGAAGGACAGGAAAGATAAATTTAAGAGGTGAGAAAGCAAAATAAAGTTAAAAATAATAAAGGAAGGAAAGCTCAAAGCTAACAAGTAAAAATAAAAAGAACAAACCAAAAAAAATTTGCAATACTAAACAATTTTCACAGTCATACAGAAAGTTTCATCATAAAGGAAGTCACGACTCCAATGTAATCATCAAAGGCTTCTTAACTGCTGAGCCTTAAATTCTACAAAATGTCAGATTAGAAAGATGCAAAGATTTCATTTGTGGTCATTAATTTTTTTAAAGTTCTTGAAGTTCACTACATTTCTAATACTTTCGATTTTGAACTACAACTGAGTTGAACAGGAGAAAGTCTTTCGATATTTTGAGTGGGAAAAAAAGGACAAACTTTCTTCAAGTTAGAATTGCCACCTTGAAAAACCATAACTTGGTCAATTTTGAACAGTTTTACATGAAACAAAGTGCATTCTTCTCAGGACAGTTTGTACTTTTACAGTATATCCATAACTCAATTTTGAAAAAATTGGCAATGTGGACCGTTTCCCTGGAGCTCCTCACATTTTGTTCCTGGCATGTACAATTTTAATGCATTTCCAAAACCTTACTGCACTCACTTTTGTCAACTTTCATGTTTTTTTGGAAATGAGACAGTTTTGCAGGTTGTCCTAGTCCTATGAGTTTGTCACTTTCAAGACCTTGTTTGTCTCATGGGAAAGTCTGTTCCATTCCATGTACTGAACAAAATGATTATTTCGTTCAAAATTTATGCTCACAACTTACTTCAGATTCCATGTTGGCATTTTTCAAAGTTGAACCATTGTTTTCTTTTGTTTTTCTGTTACCAGCAAATTGTTTGCCAAAAAAATTGAGAAGTTATTTGAACCAGAGGGAGTAAATCTGGATTCACCAGAGAAGGCCACAACTCTGTTCAGGTTTGTATTTACTCTGCAACTGTGAGTTCTGTGCCCTTCGCCAACATTGTTATCAACTGATACAAGATTTTTTATCCCTGTGATCCATTGTCTCATGGTAAACAGAAGTAATCTTTCTCCCAAAATTGAGTTACTTAACTCCATTGTGGATGATTTTTTAATGACCAAGTGAAAATATAATATATGATCAGCTGACTGGTAAGTCATTCCCTGCCGTAATTTTTGTGGGTGTGGATGGGAACTCACAATCCTATCCAGTTTGAAGTTTAGGGCTGGTTCAAAGATGTTCATTCTTAGCCTACACTCGCAGTGAACACAAGATCAAACTTTGATCCATTAAAGCCAAGGAAAATCAATGAACCAGGTCAGGATTCGATATTTTGACAAGTTGGTATAGATATAAATGTTGGAAAATTGGTGTCCACTTGAGCTGAATATTTGGCTTTCAGTAGTGAATGAGTTAAATGTCTCCAAAAGTAAGTATCCACTTCAACTGAATTTGAGATGTGATTTTGAGGCTTCACTGAAACATTATCACTAAAGCAAACCGTTGTCCATTTCACATAATGGTGTATCAGTCATTTTGGTGTTTTTGAGTTACCGCTACCTGATCACTGCTTTTGGTGAGATCTGTGTATTCTCACAAAGTGACAAAGTCACATGTCAATGTTTTAACTCACTTGCGACCATTCCCGCACAAGTGGCGGAATTAGCCAGTATTTTTATTTTGGCAGATTTTTTTCTAAAACCACTGACTTCCGGAGTGAACAACGAAATATCTCCAGTGTACTGCAGAATGGCATCTACACGAAAAGCAACGAATGCATTTGAAATATTCAAACAATAAGGGTCTGTCAGTGAACTGGAATGTTATAATTTCGATCTAGACCCAGAATATGTTCCAGTGGGTAAGAAAGGAGGGGAGAGTGGTTCTGAATCGGATAGCCTTAGATCGAAAGAGACTGCTGCTAGATTTAGATCTAGATCTAGAGCCACAGCTGAAAAATGTTTATTTTTTTCGAAAATTTGACAATTTTCAATAAATCATAGAAAAAAGAATATTTGACATACCCTGGTGAAATTTGTTTTGTTGTATAGTGCAATTATTTATAAGTCTTGTATCCAAAAATCAAAGAGTTTGGCCAATTACAGCAAACATAGTAATTTTTTGAAAATGCCACCAAAAGTGCCTGGTCTTCAAGAGTTGTGATAATGCAAAAAGCCTGGTCTCAAGTGAGTTAAATGGTTTTGAAATGACCAACAGAAATGTTGTTGCCACACGTTTTGGTTGTCTGTCTGGACATAAGAAATCTCACTCTCTCACCAAAACTTAGCAAAGTTTTTCTGTAATATGAGAAAATTTTTGATAAGCCTGTATGTGAAATCGCTGGCAATATGAAATCAATATGAAATTTGAGATACCCTGCACACTTTTTTGCACAATGCATTGGTAGGGAATAACTATAAAAGTCTTCGTTTTGTTACATTTTTTGTGTGTGTATTCGCTGTGAACATATTTGTATTTCATGCCTGAACACAACAGGTGCAGCATATGCAAAAGGCTTTTGACCCACAACCTTCAAGCCAAGGTCAAGTGCATGCCAAGCAGGTTTGTGTGTGCGTTCACTGTCTCTGTGAATGAAGAAAACTCACTGTTTGTTTACCCTGGATCAGTATGTACTCACAGAGGAGCTCTCTATCTGTTGAAGAATATATCTGTTCATTGGTAGTTTCAGCTTGCAGTAGGTGATCCATGGTCACTGGAGATATGGAAAAACATTGTAAGGGGACAGGCTGGTCTAGCGGTAAGGTGCTCGCCTCTCATGTCGAAGGTACCGCGATCGAATCCCAATCGGTGCAAGCATGTCGGAATTTTGGGATTTTTCTCAATTTCCTGTCCCTGATCCTATGATAGGTAGGACTGTGCACCTAGTCTTCTTGGAAAAGGATGAAAAACTTGGAGGGTGCTTGTGCACGTTAAAGATACCCTGGCAGTTGGAAATTGATAAGACTAGGCTGAACAGGCTACTGCCTGGGCAAACTGAAATAAAAACTTATCCCTATCCCCCCCCCCCCCCCCCCTAAAAAAAACACAAAAAACAAACTGCTGTTCGGCGCTGCACTGTGGCGACAATGTGCCTGCTCCAGTTGTAACTGGGCTGAAATGACACAAAGGCAAATTTCGCAAATGGGATTAAAGAAGTATACAAAATACAAACTACCAAGTTGCTTGACTAACTAGAAATCATGTTTATTTGAGAGGTTGTTGAGTTAAGCTTCCCTCAGTAATACATTCTTAATTTGAATGGAAGTACTTTTCTTGGACTTTCTCACCATATATTAATAGATTGTGAGTAGACCCTTGAAAGTTGAAAATTTCAGTCCAAACATGCCCCTAAAGACCATGGATGGAAAATCTTTTTCGTTTCAATGGCCCCAGGTTTGGAATTCTGGCCTCAGTCTTTGAGAAAGATTCAAAAGTTTATGGCTTTTAAACATGAGCCGGAGAGGCAGAGCCACCTTTGTACTCATTGAATGTCCATAAATGTCTTTATTTTTCTTTTTTTATTTATTAAATTATTTATGTGGGTGTGTAGATGTGTATGATTCAGTTTAAGTATGTAATGAATATTGTAAAGTGCATAGAGCCTGGTTGTTATAGGGAGGGAGTGCTATGTATGATTATTCTCAACTGTCCTGCACCGTCCACAGAATGACCATTGACCACAGTGGGAAGATGACCTATTCTCACGTACCAGACTCTACTTTTGATGTCAATGATCACACTTTGGATCTGAAATCCCAACTGAAGACTTGGAGAGATGTGTACTGGCGACTGTGGGGCACAATCAACTTCCTGTCATGTAGTAGATGTGAAGAAATCTTTCCTCTTACTGAGTTCGGACATTGCAGGTACAACACTTTTCTCAAGACATGCATAGTATTTTCCATATTTATATTAACCCTTTTTTTTAACGCTAACTATTCTTTACTATTTGAAGAGAATATAACTTCTGTGTTGTCATCTGTTCTTCAAAGTGGCTGGAATTCAAAGCATCTATATATATGCAATGAAGAAAGAAAAGTTGTTTTAGAGAGACTCTTTATGAAATTTCTGTGACTTACATTTCTGGATTTTCAAAACTAAGCGCTCGTATTGTTATTTAAAGTCAGAGGCATAAAAAATCCAAATTGTTTCCCCTTTGGACATGGCATCATCTGTTAGCAATAACAGGATTACAGATCTGAATATTTATGGTGAAGTCTGTTCTATGGTCCTGTCCTATCTACATCTTGAAAATTGTGTTGAACAAAATGTATAATTTTATCTTTTTGTTTCTGGTGCATGAAATTTAGATTTAACTCACTTGAGACTGTGGTTTTTTTTGGCCAACATGTGCTGGAGACTGGGGTTTTTTGGGGTATTTTAAAAATTCATAAAAACTCACCTAATTAAGATATTGTAATGAAATTTAAACACGATAAGTTCAACTAAAGCACAATACACTGTAAAAATTTCAATGTTTTATCTATTATGGTTTTGGTTTTATAAATTTTTTAAATTTATGTCAATTTTTGTTTTCTGGGAAATTTTGGAAATTGAGTGCACCTGAGGCATGTACTCAGGGTCTAGATCATCACTCAGGTCATAATCTGACCAATTATCATCAAAACTTTAAAAATATTGGTCTCTTTTCTTTTGCGTTTAAGGGACGATATTTTGTTTACAATAGCCAACTCAATATCTCTAGTTATTGCAGTTACTTACCTTGGTTAATCATAGATCAAAAACTATAACTCCTACTTCCGCCAAACTCGGTACGAAACGAAACGAATGGCTCTACATGCGTTAGAGACGTGCCATGCAGGACTTCCATGCATAGCATAGGAGATATCGATTGAAAAAGTTGATCACGCAAGGGGTGCGTGTTCCGTCCACAGCGGAAACGGACTGTCATGCAACTGTTGCGTGATCCGTCTCAAGTGAGTTAAACCATAAATATTCAACAAGTCATTTTAACCATTCACATTAGGTTTTTGACCAGTGGAATCCTAAATGCAGAATTTTCAGCTCAGTTTCAGCTACAGTTTAGAAAGCATTATATCATTGCATCGTTAGAACTGGGGTTGTTGTTCTTGACTGGCACTGGTTGTAGCTTTGGTCTAAATGTATGAGTATGATTGGCAAACAGAGTTGCTTGGTCCAGTTTCTCAATGACATGTATTAAAATGTAACAAAAAAAGAAAGCACGTCTTGTTTTTCCAAGCCTGGCATTGACAACAAAGAACAAGAAAACTTAAATAATGAATTCAAAGAGAACAATAAGTTCTAAACAGCAATAAAATCTTAAAATTTTCTTTGCAACTAGCCCCATTGCAAGCCTATAATTTTCATTTTTTAGTGTTTTATATTGATGGTACATATCACTAGCCTGAGTAGACTTGGTCAGCAACTTTCAAAGCAGTGGAGTATTTATGCATGAAACCTCCTAAAATAAAGGCCTAAAACAAAGTAAAACCAGTCACCTTCCATTAGGTTTACACTAGCTTGATGAGCTTTATTTCTCCTTGTGTTTCTCCTGTGTCCATGTGTCCAGCTACCACCCAGAGGCAGCGCGCTATGACAATGAACCAGGTGCCATCAGCTCACATGTGGGTGTCCATCCCTGCTGTCACCAGAAAGCCCTCAGATTTGACCCAACACTCATCACTAAGGTATTGACCATCTGATCACTAAGGTATTGACCATCTGATCACTAAGGTATTGACCATCTGATCACTAAGGTATTGACCATCTGATCACTAAGGTATTGACCATCTGATCACTAAGGTATTGACCATCTGATCACTAAGGTATTGGCCATCAAACTCACATGGAAATGAGAATATGAATATATTTCTTGCATTTCACCACTCACAGATGATATCTAAAGTGCTCACAGCATTTCATAGTGAGATTTGAGTTTCAGTACAAATGAAGCAAAGTTGGTTTTCCTGTCAGTGAACACTATCCTGTCTTGTCCGAACTGATTCTGGAATTTTGAAACATTTTGACTTTCTGTTTTTTTCAAAGTCTTTAAGAGGATCAGGACTAACTGCTTTTTTAACTCTCTGATCTGTAATGCTGCATAATCCAAGCTTAACTCTCTTGTACCTGGTGATCAGTATTTGAAGCTAATCACCTGCCATGAAATGCTCTATTTGTGAAAGACTTTCTACTTGGTCAACAAACAAGTATGTGTGATTGAAACCATTTGCATGTTTGTATTTATACGGGTATGTCTATTTTAGATCAGCATTGCATGTTTCACAAGTTTTAGGCAAGGCAATCTAAGCCACTAGAAGATTAAACAGCTGAAATTTAAATATTCCCTGATGTGGATTTTCCTGATGTTTTAAATGTGATGACCCCAGGGCTGTCGAGTCAAAGATCACATCATCAGTTTGCCTGGCTCAGGGGACGAGGACAGATCCATAAAATCTCCACTGCAACGAGTGTACGATGACTTGTTGGCGCGAAGAGACATTATATGTGTGCCATATCAGCGACTGTCAGATGTTAGGTAAGAGATGTTTTTGCATGAAGGGTAATTATGTCTGGCATCTCTGTGGGTTGAAAATCACAACTATATATACACAATTTTCTTGCCATGATTAAGGACGTCGTAAGCTATTTATTTTTCTTCTGATCTGCCAGTGCTGATACGGGATGTGATATGAACTCATGTGAAAATATCAGCTGATAAACTCTCATGATAAAATTGAATGATTTACTCTTATACAGTGGACAGAAAACATTGGGTTTTTTTCTAAAATGGTTATAACAACAAATAACCTGAAATAGCTCAGATTTATCAGTCGTTGTCAAAGATACAGAAAGTCACAAACTATTTCATTTTACCGCAGCGATTTTTTAAGGCTTTCAGTATCTTTCAGAGAAATGTTGAGTTTTTATTTGATTTTGTTTAGTCACGGTCAGCGCACCAAAGCATAATGTAGCTCTCACATGTAGCAGTGATGGTTTAATTTTTTAAAAGTCATTTTCTTTTAGTTCGTATTGGCACAAATAGATTAGATTTGGCATGTGCACATCCCTCTAGTCAAGATTCATCAAGTGTTTGCAAACTGTTGACTTAAAAACAGTTTAGCTGTATACCAAAGGAAGGACAAACAGCTGTAACAGCCAGATTTAGAGGACAAGTAATGATGAATGTGACCAGAAACAGCCCAATTCCATAGAAGTTCAAAGGTTGATAGCAGTTTTCCTGGTGAGAAATACTGGAAAATACTAGAAAATACCGTTCCTATTTGTTGAACCATCTAAAGTTCTAACATTGATATTACAAACAAATGACTTCATTTAAACTTGAGATCACTAGTGGTGTCTTATGTCCCCCACAAGAAGTTCCTTCCCTTTGGAGTTGTTTGTCCCTTGAAAACCTTAAGAAAATAGAGTTCCCAAATTAAAATGTGCTCGGTTCAAGTTATTTCAAGAATTTGCTCCAAAGATTTTGTTCCTAACCTGTCATTATTACTGCCTGAAGTTTTGGAGAATCCAACAGGATCTGTTGCACAGAATTATTAAGACTTAAAAATGTTATAATCCCCTTCAATCAAATCAATAACCCAATGAACTTCTCATTCTTGCACTTTAGTTTCATAATTTTTTCTGTTCTTGCCTGTCTGTCTCACAATCACTTCAGTTTTGCTCCATTTAGCTGATTGACCCAATTCAGTGGATGCACAATAAATATTCCATTTTATCACACAACAATGAATAACTTTCTGCATTCTCTACATGTTCAAGGGCTTGACAGTTTTGATTTCTCCAACACCAAGTTAAAGTAACAAGAAACCATAATTGTAAATTCTGAATATGAATTGAATATGAACCAGAATATCACGAGAGAAATGAAATTGAACAGTTTGTAGTTGTCGCTCAGTGAACAGAACTGAATTATCTATGTTGTGTAAAGTTTCTTTATATTTGATTTTAATAATTCATTTACAGCATCAAGAACGAATATCGTACTTTTCAATTAATATTTTTAGGAGATGTTTCCAGAAACTGTGCCTCATAGTGACCTAATTATAATTATGCATCTACAAATACTGTTATTTTGAAAGGAGAGAGAAATATGAAAATGTCTTATTTGGCATGGGAGAAAAACAGGCACTGATAAGAGAATTTGAAGCATGGAATGAAACACTGTTCATCACTTCTGACTTGTCATTGTAAAACTGTCTTCTTTAGTAAAATACATTTTAAGTTCTGCACAATCAAAACTTCTCACTGATAATCTGCTAAATCATCTTTTGCTTCTTTCTGGAAAGCAGTTTGTGAGCTTTTCTTAGTCACGATTCAATTAAAGTATAATAATACTTTAGTTTCCTGATTAATTCCAAACTTAAAGAAAGAGAATGCTCATAAAAAATGTCTTTTTCAAAATGAATTGTACATGATGGTAAATGTGATGTTTTTGTCATTGATAAATTGTTTTACTTAAAGTTTATTTTAGGTGTCAGTTTGTACCTTTTTGTCCATCATTTCTCTTTTTGGGTGCTGTTTGTGCTGGTAATTCTCAGGGAGAGGTAGGAAGTTTTTGTTTCGTGATTTTGTACTTTTGTTTTTTTATTTGCTGAGCACTAACACATTGGCTTTTTTTTCTTCAAATATATTTATTTGCTTTTCATGTATCAAGAGCTGTGGGTTGTGGAAGAAACAATTTAATAGAGAATGAAGAAACAGAGTTATTCACAATAATTAAATTGGACTGGATGAGGAAATCTTTCTCTGGCAAAACTTTCCCAGGCTTCCCCTTTTTTTTGTATTGTGTGTAAATGTATATATATGTAGACAATATGCATAAATCCTTTGGGCCTCTGGTTTGTCTTGACCTTGGCCAGTGTCAGGCAATATCCAAAATCTCTACTCATTGATCAGTCTTTGTGTAAAGATCCCGCTGCCTTCTCTCAGCCCCTTGATACTGTATGCTCATATCTCATTTTAAATGTCCCTGTGACATTGCAAGAAATATAGCTAAACTTGTCATGACATGTTTGATCTATATGCTTTGTGCTAGGGGTGCATACTTACACACATCTATCTCTAACCCCGTCCTTATCCTCAACCATAAATCTTATCCAATCCCTAACCCTGCCCCCTTACCCTTGTAACCAAAAAACAGAAGGAAAACAAAAAGAAAATCTGAAAGAATAATTAATTAAGGCTGTTGTTAGGAGTATTTCGGGAGGAGCTCTCTAGCTTTGGAGTCAAACAAGGTTTTAAAATATGTTCCCCCAAGGCAAACACATGGGTACGTACATACAAATAATAACAATCTTCATAAAACATAGTGAAAATACAAAGGCTATATTGTTTTCAAATCAATAGTATCTTAAGACTAAACATGTTTATCTCATGCTATATTATGTCTACATTAAGTGTTGATGAAGAAATTTAAAAGGTATTCAAAACTGATGGAAAACCAAAGGGTGGCACTGGGTGGTGCGATGTGTTTGCTGACTTTAGTATGGAACCTGACGGGATGGAAAGTAAGATGATGTGAAGGATGAAACTGATTCATGAAATGGAAAATCCAGTTGGGGAAGACAAGATGAAACATTATATATTCATTTTAAAAACTGCAACAACGATGAAAAACTCAGTCAACGAAGATGCTCAAACAAGTATTGTGTGTTTCACATAACAGTAGTCACATGCAGGGCACATGACACTGTGATTGTACTCAGCTAACTGTAGATGATCCAAGCCAATCATCTCACAATAAATGACAGCCATCTTTAGTTTATGGTTTAACTTTGAAAATTCCAAGTGATCAAGACATTTAGGATATGTAATGCTTTTGCCTATAAGTCCAGCTATTCTTGAATTTTTCCATTCCCCAGCAAATGATAAACTGATGTTTTGAGCTCTGCTATCCTGATAGCCAGCAGGTGCCAATTGCACTTGAGTTTTTGAAGTGAGAATGGAGGTTAAATGTCATGTTCCATCGTCAGCCAGTAACTTCTTTGCCACGTAATTTCGTTCTCATGGTTTATTGGGCCCCCAGTGTGATATACTGCCTGTGTATACAAAACCTGAAGCAAATTTTTACACTTCACTGAAGGGTCTGTTGCCGTTGATGTCAATACTTGTGCAGAGGATGTCAAAAGAAATGAAGGCATTGTGAAATATATTATCCAATTTCGTATACTGAGAGTAAGTTCAAGACAAAGTACGGAAGTTTTATGACCAAAGAAACATTGGTGTCTGCCCCCTCAGCTTGACCACTTTATACTAACAATTACCTTCATGAAAAGGGAGTGTCTTTTTTTTTCTCTGTAAAGTACAAAGGGCTGGAGTTAAAGATAATAATAATAATAGTAATAATGATAACAGCAACAGTAATAATACTACTGATTTTCTAGTGTTCTCTGTCACACAGTCATAGCAGTCATATACAGTTTTAAAGGGTGTTGTTTTGAATACTTTCACAAGCGTTTTGGGCTCGGAGAGCATACTTAAACGAACCCTTCCCTAACCCTGCCCTAATCTTCAACCCTGAATCTTATCGAATCCTTAACCCTGCCCCCTTACCCTTTCAACAAAAAACAGGAGGAAAACAAAAGGAAAATCTGAAAGAATAATTAATTCAGGCTGTTGTTGGGAGTGTTTTGGGAGGGGCTCTCTAGCTCTGGAGTCACAAAAAGTTTTAAAATACAGAAAAACATGGGGAACATAAATTATGTACTTGTAATAACATTCTTTTTAAAAAGTTATTTTCTGTGACCATCATCCCTGCAGGACTTTTTCAAAGCTGTATTAATTTTAATTTACTTCGTTCTGTCAGGCTGATAAGATTTGAGTCAGGTAAATATTTTTTTAAAAAGCAGGATCATTTCTGAGATGTAAACTAATATCAGAGTTTTGAAATCCATGAAATCCAAGACAGTTGAAGTTTGTGAAAACTTTGATCCAGTCATTTAACACTCAAGGCTGATAATCTTATAGTTGGCATGTGAAACTTCAGGTTAGTGAATTAGTACTGTTCACACATTGGTCATTGGTGCCAGTGCTGTTAATCATACAGACACAACACCAGTCTGGTAATTACTAAATTAGTCCTGTCAGGTCAGTATAAAGACGCACATATAATTATCTTAGAGGAAGGTTATACAGAGGTCACAATTGATGTCAGACGTATGAGAGGGTTTGGAAGATCTCATTGTTCGGTTTAGAACAGACTTGTTTGTATTCTTTTTTTTTTTCTTTACTATCTCTCTTTCATTTTCTTTCTTTCTTTTTCATCTTCTCAGATTGTCTAACTGACAATTCTCAAACACTCCAAGTCTAACTTTTGTCTAACAGTTTCTGCCCTTACATTTCTTCCATTTGTTATTCTGCCAAGTGAGAACATTTATTTATAACACTGTACAGTTCACAAGGCAATTATAGCAATTTATCTGCCTGAAAGGGAGACAGAATGAGAAATAATAGAAGATATTTTAGATGAGGTGGGAGGTGACTGCTCAGCTTGAATTGTTGCTAACATTGTACACCTGATTTGATGTTGTGGAATTCCCTGTGTTTTTCTCTTTTCCCCGTTACTCAGCTCACACAACAACTGCTACAATTTTCTACATTTTAACTAGAATTTTCATCTGTAATTCTTACTTATTTTGCCCAAAGCTTTTGCTTCAAATTTTAAATGATATTTATGTCATTGTTTTATGGTATTGCACGAATAGGAGATTGGAAAAGAGATTTTTGTGAGTATCAGCAGTTTCAAAAGTTTCATTTGTTCCACGCACTTAGCAGTGGCAAGTGCTCACAGTAATGCTTTAGTGGACAAGAAAACATTTGGGAATGCAGTGTGTCCTAGTTTGTTTGGAAAGAAAAGACTGGATTGAATTTTTCCTTTTGGCATAGTTGCACATGTACATAATGTATACCTGGCGTAATTTCTACAGGAACTTCCCCCGTCTTGAGACGTGTATATTTCAGAACTTTAAAATTGAGCAGGTAAATTAATCCAGCCATCTTTCGGGTTGTTTTGATTTAAGGAACCCCAAAAAGCACACTAGGTATCCCTTGTGGATGTCTTTCTCTCATCATCATGAAAGCAAATAATGGTCTTTAATCTTCATTCCTGACTCTTATGAGTGACTTGTCTGTCTGTGTGTCTGTTTGCAATTTTTTCTTCTTAATTTTGTACAAACAGTCACAAGCAAACAGTGATTGACAGTGATCTTCAAAATAAAGAACAAGACATGTCACCAGCCACTTCCCACATTACAATTTGATTCCATGTACATCATAAAAGTAAATCTTCTAATATTCCAGCTTTTTACTACTGAGAATCAGATTTCTGGGCTAGTGTAGAATTACTGTCCATCTGTAGACTCTGTTCTTGAATTTGTAGTGTACAATAGTGTCATGGCTGGTCAGTTAGTCAATGGCTACCTCATGGTCAAATATTTATTTGTAGTTCTGAAAAGTCACAGTTACATTTCCTTGATGAAAACTGGGGTTTCACTTTTGCTATCAGCCATGTTTGTGCATTTTATTGTAAAACTAGAATGAGTACATAACAATTTTGATCTGTCTGATACCTGTGGGAATCAGCAGTATAGTTTGCAAGTTGCCTAGAATGTCATAGTGAAGGTACCAACAGCACGTGACTGAAACCAGTCAGCCACATATTTGATTATTTGTAAGATCGAGTCATTAAAAGATTCTAATTATTCACTTCTGCCTCTCCCTCTGCCTGTACCTGTGGGGTAATATCATCCATGTAACACAAAAACCCACAGAAACTCTGCCAGGTTGCAGCAGGGCTTGAAGCAAAGTTACAATAATGCAAAACAAGAGAAAAGTTTGTAAGTTACCAAGTCTCACTCAAGAAACAATAAAGAAAAGTTAGACGAATCAAAAATGAAAAGGCAAAACAATAAAACTTTTGGTTTACCAGGATTTTGCTCAGGCTAATAAAAAGCAAATACAATGAAAGCTTCCAATCTTATACCTGTGTACAGCCCTCTGGAGTGCTGGTCAACTTGCCTACCCTGAACTTAAGAAATAGCCTCCTGACATGATTTCCAACTAAACATGTTGTCAGGTGAAATAATTGTAATTACATTACCAACTTTGTCTGTCAGAGTGAACCACAGCATAGATTTAGATTCCTGAATGACCTGGTTATGTAAATAAAGTGGATGTAATGGCAAGTGGTTGAGTGATCAGGAAGTGATAACCACACTTGGATGTTTCAAGTCCTAAAGCTGGTTACTCAAAGGAAAAGATATCACATATTTTTGTTATACTAAGCTTTTTGCAACAAACTCTCCAGTTGTAAATTTAAAGCATATGAAAAATGGTACAAAGACACATGGACCATTTGCTCCAGCACACTTCCATTAAATCCTGACAGAAATGTGAGTTTGAAGGAATATGCATACACATGTATTGTCCTGTGACTGAGAGATCATAGCCACCCAATAGTTCTTAAGTAAAAGTTACCGACAAAAACATTTTATCAGTGTTGAGTGTTCGTTAGTATGACTAAATATTTTGACCTTCAAGCTGGAATTATTTATTCCCCTCTCAAAGAAGAGCGAGGAGAATGAGTTGAAATTTTACAGGAGCATTTTTCATATGTTAATGCTGTTCTGTAAAGTAACACAGTTGCTTGTGACAGGAAAATGTAAACCATGTTTTGATAGAGACAAGTATTATGAAGAAATCAATTGTGTTGATATTGTAGCAACATACGGAGTCATTTCATTTTGTGCAAGAAAATTTTCTCTGTTAACAATTGACACCTTGTTAAACATAAGAATGGCTCATTTCTCATGTTCTTAAATTAGCAATGCTTTGTGTTTCAAATGAAAGTAAAGTCTAAATTAGGGACAACACAGTACTTTTTTATTACATAATATGGATATCCTGTTGTATTTCATGATAAATCTGACAAGAAACTTGCCAACATGACCATGAGGGAGTTGCATTTTTCCAGTATTTTGTCACTTGCTTTTCTTTGTTACAGTTTAATGCAGATAGATGTTTTTGCCAATGAAGTTTTTGCCTGCCATGCTCACACCTCAGGCCTTCACCTTCCCAGTCTCAGTGCAGTCGGAGCAGAGGAGGGAAAAACTGAGGTGAGAATTTAGGTCATGTAAACACAGTTGTCTGGAACAGTTTTATTCATGAACATTTTCAGAGTTCACTGAAACTATACCTGAGTCACAGGACACCCAGACCAATCAATTTTCATATTTCCTCTGGCGACTTGGGCGCGTATCATCAATGTCAGCGATGCAACAATTCACACCACACCTCTCCATAATTGAATGAAAAAGGGTAATAATCACCAATTTTATACAAGCACAATTTGTGGACATATAGTGAGAGAAGGAATGGTTCGTTTCGATATTTTGTGTCTAGGCGTAGACCATACTGGGCCATATCATGAGCATGGTCAATAAAAACAATTATGATTCAGTCATATGGCAAAGGCAGCTCTATGTGAACTTCGTTGACTTCGAAAAGGCCTTCGACAGCATCCACAGAGATAGTATATGGTGCATTCTTTGGCACTATGGGATTCCCAGCAAGCTTGTTGAACTCATCAAAAGCTTTTACAAGAACTTCAGTTGCAGTGTCGGAAACAGTGATGCATCCTTTGAAGTGAAAACTGGTGTGCGGCAAGGATGTGTGATGTCAACAATTTTGTTTAACCTCGTAATCGACTGGATTATGCGGAAAACTACAGAGGATGCACCAAGAGGCATCAGATGGACACTCTTCGACAACCTAGAGGATTTGGACTCTGCAGATGACCTTGCGCTATTGTCACATAGTCACCAACACATGCAAGATAAGACGCAGAGACTACATAATTTTGGATGCAAAGTAGGCCTTCGGATTAGCCAGAAGAAGACAGAGATTATGACCCTAAATGTAGACACTCCAGCACCAGTGCAAGTAGATGACAAGAACCTCACCATGACGGACAAATTTAAATACCTTGGTAGCTGTCACGAGTGGAGTGAGTGCAATTAAGGGGATTGCTACAGAGCGGGTGTAGAGTAAGAAGGACTCACAGTAGACAGCAAGTTAAGCGTGCTGTTGTGAGTAGTGGGGGGGGTCTGAATGAGGCGAAAGCGCTGTATAACTATCACTGCAAGTTAGAAGGTCCGACGGAGCGGACCTGTGAATAAGAGCCCATCGGGCGGAAAGGGAGCAGTCGAGAAGACTAGTGGAAAAGTCTTTCCAGTAATGACTGGTATGTAGAACGTTGATTGATTATTATGATTGATGTATTATATTATATTCGTCTATTACCATGATGTGAATAAGTATATGTGAGGAATGTGGAAGTCCTTGATATTGGATATAGCAATGTGCGCCACGAGCGATAGATGAAAGTGAGTTCATGGATTTGTAGCGCGAGTGAGTAGTGTGTACTCCGATGGAGGTGTGTTACCGTAAGATGTGTGGTGAGTGAAAGGTGAACTAGTGTGTGTACGCTTCATGGATTGTAAGGAGAGGTGGAGTGAATAGAAATGGTAGGGTATTATACCAATGTAATGTTATTCTTGTAGGTGTCGGGGACGGGCCGAAGAGCCACCTCGATGAGCACAAGTGATAGGCCAGCATAGGGCCGGAGGCCATACATAGGCCAGAAGTGAGACTGTCGGGGCAGGACAGTAGAGGCACATAAAGTCGTGGCAGTCGGGCCACGGACAGGGACGTAGATATGAGAGTGAATGAGATACTATATTATTGCCATGATGAGGGGCGAGTGAACTGATAAGTTGTATGGCAATAGGAAGGTGATGTTGAGAGACTGCGGTGCCAGTGAATCATTAATGTACTATTAAGACCCTGAGGGGAGAGGCTGAGGCCGAAGTGCCTTTAGGAGTAACTACCGGATTGTGGATCCGAGGGAGAGTGTGTGTGAGAATAAGGCCGTTGTACGGCAGTCATTTCAATAATATAATGTATGTAATTGCGCTATTATATGTATAATTATGTTTAATAAATGTGTGAGTCTGATGGGTTGTTTTGTTAAGTGTTAAACTTGTTTGTTCGTGATTGTCGTCCTGTCATAAACTATTACATCTCCCAGTCTGGGATTTGTGACACTGGGGGCCGGTCCGTTGTGACACTGGGGGCTCGTCCTGTTTACCTGTGGTCATTTTGACATTGTGTATTCGTTATATCTAGTTGTTTTTCTGTTGTGCTAGGAATTTGTGCTGTTGTCCTTGTTCGTGGGATGAATGGAAATTTCACGATGATATGATTTATGTATGTTTATGAATTATAATATGTATTGATGCATGTATTTTGATGAATATGTATTAATGTGTACTTAAATTTCTGCAGAGTGTGTGTGCCAGCCTGTAGAGGTCAAGCAGCCAGAGCTCCGAGAAAACGGGAGAAATTTAGATCAAGGGTGAAAGTTAAGTGAAATTCTGAAATTTTGTACCCTGGATTGAGGGCTGTCTTTTCATCTGTCTGTTTCCCTGTTTTTGCTGTTTTTGTTGTAATCGATTGTACGGGCGGTGGCGCGGGTTTGCTGTGGTGAGCGTAGTTTGTCCTCTTCGGGAGGTGGGCTAATCTAGGAACTTCGTTCATCACAGTGAACAGTTCTATAGGGACCTGTATTTTTGTTTAGATTGTGCCGTTCCATCTTCCTCGTTGTTTTAGGAAGACGTCTCTCTTGTCCCTCTCGTACCTTTCTGTAGATACGTTCTTTTTTTTCAGACTCTGTTCTTGTTCGTACCGTGTTGTGTAATCGGCGTAGTTAGGTTGCATTCTTTTTTTCCATTATAGTTTTTTTTTGTAGAAGCTTTGTCCTAGTCTGGTTCGTTGTCCTTGACGTACTTGTGGTCCTTCTACTGAATTTCCTTATTATTGTCTTTTCTACTCTTTTTTATTATTAATAGGGCAATACATTTTATAAATATAGAATTAGTTAGGAAGTACGTAAATTTCTGAATTGTATTTGAGACAATTGGGTATTGTTATATCTGGTGTGATCTCAGGTCTCTGGTCGTGTTGTTAGTGATCATACCGACAGGGTAGCCGTTTTCATAGTATACATACCATAACCATAAATCTGTGAAATGGCGGAACTCCAACAACTAATGAAGTTGGGTAAGGAACTTGGCCTGGAGGGAGAAGAGCTACGCGGCTGGATTAAAGAACAGCAGGCGGATTTGCGCGATGAGCGTGCTAAGGATAGAGAGCGAGAAAAAGAGGCTAAGGCTCAGGAGCAGGAGAGAGAGGCTAAGGATAAGGAAGAGGAAAGAGAGTTTAAGTTAAAGGAGTTGCAACAGGAGAGGGAGTTTAAGTTAAAGGAGATAGAAGCTCAAGAACGGGAGCAGGAGATACAGTTAAAGGAGATAGAGGCGCAAGTAAAGATTGCGGAGTTAGAACTCAAGAAGAATACGCCAGCAGAAACAGTTGAGCGGCAGGTACACAATAAAGGTGGCGTTAGGATTAAGCTCCCTACGTTCGACGACCGGAAGGACGACATAGACGCCTTCCTTTACAGGTTCGAACTGAACGCACAATTGCAATGGGGGGAAAAATAAGGAATTATGGGCCACGTACCTGGCGTCTCTGTTGCAGGGGCGAGCGTTAACCTACTTTAAAGAGCTACAGCGCGAAGACGTGCAAGATTACGATAAGCTGAAGGCTTTGCTGCTTCGCCGATTTGCGCGTACCGAGGAATACTTCCGGGAGCAGTTTAGGCGGGCACGTGCAGATACCAGGGAGGACTTTGCTGCCTTCGTCGCGAGACTAACGGAGTATTTTGCGAACTGGGTAGACTTGGCGCATGTGGGCGCGGATTTTGCTAAACTGAAAGACTTAATGATCCGTGACCAGCTGTACGCGTCGTGCCACAAAGATCTGGTGGCTTTCCTGAAAGAGAACGAACCCGCGACGGTGCAGGAGGCGTCTAAGTTGGCGGAGGCATACCGTACGGCACATCCGTCCAAACCAGTCGCCAGGGCGTACGTCCAAGATGCTGGGTACGTCGCCGTTGTCGAGGGGTCGCCGGCAGGACTTAGGGACAGGTCGCGTCAGCGTGTTGCCTATAGCGGGCAAGCCCAGGGGCAGCGTAGGGGCTATCACCAATCACCGGCATATGGATCCGGTAAGTTTGACCGAGCAGGAGGGCTAGGTCGCGGTAATGGCCGGGGGCGATTTGTGACCTTTGCCGATGACCGACGGCATAGGGACTCTAGTTCCGGTCGCGATGGGTCACGGGGACCCAGGCCTAGTGCAGCACAGGGAGCGGAGTGTTGGACTTGCGGACGCGTGGGTCACTTTTCACGCGAGTGTAGGGCCGCGAAGTGTTGGAACTGCGGTAGAGCAGATCACATCAGCGTGAACTGCCCTGCAGGTAGGATAGCGGCGAACGTGGACAGTAGCTCCAGTCCATGTTCCCCAAATAAATTTCATCATGCGGCTGCGTGTGTTACATCGGACAACGGAGGCGGACAGTATTCTAAGTGTCCCAGTTGTGAGAAGTTATTATCTTCCGGTGTTTTACCTTGTGGGAGAAAGATCCCCGTTATAAATTCATGTCATACAGGAGGTGGTCTTAGGGTTTATCCGGGGTTTGTTGGTGACGAACCGGTCTCGGTTTTACGAGATACAGGATCTACCGTTGTGGGAGTGCATAGGGATTGCATTCGGGATTCACAGCTTACAGGTGAGACTGTCCCGTGCATCCAATTTTCGGGGGCCATTGAGAAATTACCCATGGCAAGAATAATGATAGATACACCTTTCCTTAGCGGGGAAGTCGAGGCAGTCGTTGGTTGTTTTCCAGGCGCCCAGCTCATCATTGGGAATGTATCACGGGTGGTTTCCCCTTCCGATGAGAACGTGCAAGCATGGTCGCAATCAAAAGGTATTGACTTTTGCGCCGCGGTCGAAACACGTCGACGGGTAGCGGATAAAGATAAGATTAGACCTTTGGCGACGCCAGCGGTCAACCTAGATATCACGCCAGAGCGCTTGGCGAAATTACAAAGGGAGGACCCGTCATTAAACCCATGCTTTGGGGAAGCGCGAACCGAGAAAACGAGGAGATATAAGAACGGGTCATCCTCCTTTATTGTTCAGGCGGGCATTCTGTTCCGTAAGTATGTAACGGTGTCCTCCATTTTAAAGCAGGTCGTTGTGCCAGCGTTGCTGATCGCAACAGTATTGCATTTGGCACATGATGTCCCATTAGCGGGTCATATGGGGATAGCTAGAACCAAAGAAAGGGTTCTTAAAAATTTTTACTGACCATCGATCCACAGAGATGTGCAGGTCTATTGTAAGACGTGCAGTGCGTGCCAAAAGACGACGCATAAGGGTCGTACACCCCAGGCCCCTCTTCAAAAGATCCCCACGGTTTCGGAACCGTTTAAAAAGGTCTCGATAGACCTTGTTGGCCCCATTCACCCAGCGACCGATAGGGGGAATCGGTTTTTCTTAACGGTCATATGTAATGCTACGAGATGGCCAGAGGCGGTTCCTCTGCGTACCATAACGTCTGAGGCAGTCGCGGAAGCGTTGTTTGCAATTTTCGCTAGGGTAGGAATACCAGAGCAAATTCTGTCTGATAGGGGCGCGCAATTTACGTCGCAGATGATGAAGGAATTGTTCCGCTTATTCAGTATACAACCCATCACTACCACCCCTTATCATCCGCAGGCTAATGGCATGTGCGAGAGATTGAACTCGACGTTGAAGTCGATGCTGCGTAAGGTAGCTGCTGATCGCCCTAAAGATTGGGATAGATATATCCCTGCAGTGCTATTCGCGTACAGAGAGGTACGGCAGGAGTCAACGGGATTCTCGCCGTTCGAAATGATGTACGGTCGTAGTCCTAGGGGCCCAACTGATGTTCTTCGGGACATGATGACGTCGCCATCATCGGGAGACGATGAGCAGATTTCGGTGTTTCAGTACCTTGTTGATTTAAGAGAAAGACTATCTTCAGCGCGCACTATAGCAGAAGAAGCTTCTGGTATCGCTTCGAAAAGAGCAAAAGACTATAAAGATAGAGGTTCCAAACTGAGAATTTTTAAGCCAGGAGACAAGGTTCTGTTGTTGTTGCCTACGACCATAATAAGTTATTGATGACATGGAAAGGCCCTTATGTTATTGAGCGAGTTGTTTCAAAGGTAGATTACGCTATCCACATTGATGGAACGAGTAAGGTTTTCCATGTTAATATGCTACAGAGATTTTATGAGAGACCACAGTATCTGTGTGCACAGACAAGACCAGAGGAGACTGTCTTCTCTACGGCTTGTACGGGGGTCGTAGACCAGTTGGACTGTGACGTAAGCGACACCGAGGCGCAGGAAGAGTTACAAATTCAATTGCCGGAGTTAACTCCGACACAAGGTTACAGGGACGTTAAAATTAACCCTGACCTACGAGTTCAAGGAGTAGGGAACTTGAGACCCTGTTAGCGTCATTCCCGGACGTTGTTACGGATTTGCCGGGTCGCACTACGGTGATCCAGCACCAAATAAAGTTGACTTCGGATAAGCCAGTATTTCTTAGACCGTATCCGTTGCCTTTTTCTTCGAGAGATAGAGTCATAAAGGAAGTTGAGTCAATGTTGAAGTTAGATGTGATAGAACCATCAACATCGCCGTATTCATCACCCATCGTCCTCGTGAAAAAACTTGATGGATCGGTGCGGTTCTGTATTGATTTTCGAAGACTGAACACTATTACGGTAGGCGATAGGGAGCCTATTCCGTTTCAGGAGGAATTAATAGCTTCATTGGCCGGGTCCACGTGGTTTTCCAAGATAGATTTAACGAAAGGTTATTGGGAAATCCCGCTTACTGAGGAGTCTAAACAATACACGGCGTTCCAAACGCCCATGGGATTATTCCAATTTAAGGTCATGCCATTTGGGTTGGTAAACGCGCCAGCGACGTTTGCACGATTAATGAGATTGGTGTTGAAGGACATACCTAATGTCGTGTCATTCTTTGATGATATAGCATGCCATACGTCGACATGGTCTGATCATATTCAGACACTAACAGTAATTTTTCAACGATTACGTCATTTTGGGTTAACTGCTAAACCCGCAAAGATGGATTTGGCATGTCCAGAGATAATATTCTTAGGACATATTGTGGGTAGAGGTGTTCAGAGACCTGAAGAAACAAAAATTGACAAGTTAGTAGGGTTGCAAATCCCAAAAACAAAGAAACAAGTCAGAAGCTTAGTGGGAATTTTAAATTATTACAGAAAGTTCATTCCAAATTTTTCCTCCTTGTCATCTTCTCTTACTGACCTTACTAAGAAGGGACAACCCGATAAGGTCCAGTGGACGTCTGAATGTCAGACAGCATTTGATAATTTGGTGACAGCATTATCATCGTCACCCATTCTGATATTACCCGATTTTCGATCTAATTTTATCCTCAGAACGGATGCGTCGGACTCTGGTGTCGGCGCTTGTCTTCTACAGGAGAAGAACGAATGTCTCCATCCTGTATGTTATGTCAGTAGGAAGTTATTGCAGAGAGAAAGAAAGTATTCTGTGATAGAGCGTGAGTGTCTTGCCATTGTCTGGTCCGTCCAGAAACTAGGACGTTATCTCATGGGACGAGAATTTTGTATCCAGACAGACCACAAGCCACTGACATTTTTGTCGAAGAATCGTTCGTCCAGCCCACGCTTGTCTAGATGGGCATTGGCTTTGCAGCCGTATACCTTCGTTATTCAACCAATTCCAGGAACCAGCAATCATATCGCCGACTACCTTAGTCGAGCCTAGGGCAAGATTTCAGGAGCTTATACATCGGAGGACAGGAACATTGACAGGATCTATGTGAATGAGTTGACTTTAAAATATTGACATTATAAATATGATATGAAGAATGGTTGATAGGTTGATTGGTTTTTGATTCTGTATTAAGTATTGTGGTTAGTTAGCTATTCATGATGTGACACATATATGCATATTGCAGGCCATATTGATCCCCATATTTTCCCCTGATTTCGGTATTCTATATACTAGGGGAACTGCTAGGTCAGTTTTTTTTTAGTGTAGCTATTGCTCACGCTCACTCGTTGACAGTCATCTTGATGCGATTTGAAATTAATTGCATTAATTTTTTTTGGGGTGGGGGATGATGTCACGAGTGGAGTGAGTGCAATTAAGGGGATTGCTACAGAGCGGGTGTAGAGTAAGAAGGACTCACAGTAGACAGCAAGTTAAGCGTGCTGGTGTGAGTAGTGGGGGGGGTCTGAATGAGGCGAAAGCGCTGTATAACTATCACTGCAAGTTAGAAGGTCCGACGGAGCGGACCTGTGAATAAGAGCCCATCGGGCGGAAAGGGAGCAGTCGAGAAGACTAGTGGAAAAGTCTTTCCAGTAATGACTGGTATGTAGAACGTTGATTGATTATTATGATTGATGTATTATATTATATTCGTCTATTACCATGATGTGAATAAGTATATGTGAGGAATGTGGAAGTCCTTGATATTGGATATAGCAATGTGCGCCACGAGCGATAGATGAAAGTGAGTTCATGGATTTGTAGCGCGAGTGAGTAGTGTGTACTCCGATGGAGGTGTGTTACCGTAAGATGTGTGGTGAGTGAAAGGTGAACTAGTGTGTGTACGCTTCATGGATTGTAAGGAGAGGTGGAGTGAATAGAAATGGTAGGGTATTATACCAATGTAATGTTATTCTTGTAGGTGTCGGGGACGGGCCGAAGAGCCACCTCGATGAGCACAAGTGATAGGCCAGCATAGGGCCGGAGGCCATACATAGGCCAGAAGTGAGACTGTCGGGGCAGGACAGTAGAGGCACATAAAGTCGTGGCAGTCGGGCCACGGACAGGGACGTAGATATGAGAGTGAATGAGATACTATATTATTGCCATGATGAGGGGCGAGTGAACTGATATGTTGTATGGCAATAGGAAGGTGATGTTGAGAGACTGCGGTGCCAGTGAATCATTAATGTACTATTAAGACCCTGAGGGGAGAGGCTGAGGCCGAAGTGCCTTTAGGAGTAACTACCGGATTGTGGATCCGAGGGAGAGTGTGTGTGAGAATAAGGCCGTTGTACGGCAGTCATTTCAATAATATAATGTATGTAATTGCGCTATTATATGTATAATTATGTTTAATAAATGTGTGAGTCTGATGGGTTGTTTTGTTAAGTGTTAAACTTGTTTGTTCGTGATTGTCGTCCTGTCATAAACTATTACATCTCCCAGTCTGGGATTTGTGACAGTAGCATTATCAGACCAGAGGGTGGCACAAAGGAGGACATCCAAAGTAGGCTGGGAAATGCAAGGGCTGTCTTTCAAAGTATGAGCAACATCTGGAAATCGACACAATACGGCATCAACACCAAGATTAGACTGTACCAAAGCTGTGTCCTATCCACACTCCTGTATGGATCAGAGTGTTGGCGAATGACAGAAGGTGACCTCGCCAAGTTGTCTTCCTTCCACACCACATGTCTTCGTAGGATTCTCCGCATCTTTTGGCCAAACAAGATTTCTAATCAGGAACTACTAAGGCGATGCAAGCAAGAAGAAATAGCCAACATCATCACGAAGAGACGATGGAGATGGCTTGGACACGTGCTGCGAAAGGAAGCAAATTCTAAAACCAAAACGGCACTTCTGTGGACACCGGAGGGGCGGCGCAAGCGAGGCAGACCCAAGGCAACCTGGCGGAGAACAATCGAGGCAGAGATGAAATCCTTCAATCACTCATGGGGAACTCTCGCAAAGATGGCCCAGGACAGACAGGGCTGGAGATCCTTTGTTGCTGCCCTAAGCACCAGTGGGTGCAACAGGAAATAGTAGTAGTAGTATGATTCAGTCATGATAACTAGATGTAGGTCATGTTTGTAACAGCATTTTGATTTCATGCCAAGTCTGATGGACCTGATGTTTTAACTCTTTCCCTACCACACATTCTGGGCAGTATTCCACGGTTGGACCAAGCTATATTTCAGCCATCATTTTGTTCCCTCAATAGACAACCAAAAAATATGAAATTGTGTGAAAATGAATGCGGCTCGTGGTAGAGAGAGAGTTAAGCTGTTTTTTCACCAGCCATGTGTCTATGGAGGTCAAGAACAAAATGTCAAATTCTACCGGAGGAAAATGCCTCTTTTTTTTCGTGGCTCATAAAAATCATAAATAGAAAATAGATCTAATAGCAAAGGCTGAATTTCATCCAAAGTGGATGTGTCCACACAATTAATTATAAAAAAATTGAGACAATGTGCAAGATATTTTAATTTTTGGTGAAATATAAAAACCACAGGGGTCACTGTGGGGTCAGAGGCGGGATACACAGAAGATTAAACATACAACTTGTTCTGTCTGCCATACTTTGACTGTAATTTTTGGTGACATAGTCACAGAGTTTTAGGGGCTTGTATGTCGCCATGCTTTGCTCCATTACAGTATGATGAAGATACAGTCCTTTGTGACTTCCTGTCTGGTTAGCTGTAGTCTTTTCATAGAGTTCATCATTCCTATTTCAAGTGTTGTTTAAGTGCATTCAGTACATAAAATCTATTTATGGCCTAAATGAGATTCTAAAATGGCTTGTACGAAAGTTTCAGCCACAAAGTCCATTGGATTGATTGAATGATTGATTGATGGAAATCAGAATCCTAGCGCACCCGGCATCCCCATAAGTGCTTCTCTTGCCACTCCAATTACCCCTTGAGAGGCATTCTGCTAATTTTCCCAGTGGTCAGTTTGTGCCATATTTGTTGGGTTGGTCAGGCCATGTCTCACATTCTTCCCTTGTCCCTTTGGTATCCCGCCTCAATGATTCTGGTTATGGGGGAACAGTTTTTTAGGTCAAAGGTTATGGACACTCTACTCATGTTCAAATATATCAAAATATATACCTCAAAAATTTGTAACTGTGATCTGCCATATTTTGATGAGCTGTACACTGGTGCTTGTATTGAAAAAGCTAATAATATAATAAATGACCCCCAACATCCCCTGAACAAAGAATACATAAGATCTGCAAGAAGTTTAAGGCTGTTGTCAAAGAAAACTGAGCGCTACTTTAAATCGTATATTCCATCATCAACTAGGATGTTGCAATAATGTCGTCATCTTGATCGTAATTTGTGTACAGTTGAATTGTGTCTTGCATGCCAGGTCAATGTGTTTTAGTAACGGAAGCATAATTATTGTGTGCACTGTTAATTTTGTTTTTTTATTAATGTGTATGTATATATACATATGTGTGTGCGCGTGCGGGCGCGCTATATATCATACTTTCTGTAAGTGTATTGTTATGTATTCAATGATCAAAACAAATTTCCTTGTACAAGGACAAATAAAATTTATCTTATCTTATATCTCATCTTATTTTATATAATTTGATTACCGAAATTATCCATTTTACAAAGTGTTCAGGTCTATTTGAATGATCCTGTATATTTGCTGAATGATGCCGGGAATTACTTTGATAAAATGTTAGATAATATTATTGTCATTCATCTAATTTTTAGTTTCTAATTGAGTTTTGATTGGTCTGTGTTACAATTTTATGTCCAGAATAAGCCAAGACTGCAAGCTTTAACCATGGAGAAAGAAGTGTCCTACTTTTTGGATGACTTTGGATTTGAGAGTGATGATGAAGTGGGAGATGAGGAATCCCAGACTGCATCTGCTGGTGAGTCCTTGACCTTCTCTTTGAATTGTTGCCTGGCTCAATAAAACGCCAGGTCTTTAGTCTGTCCAAGTTTACCCCTGTTATTACCTGAGACACAGAATACCAAGATGAACCATTCCTTCTCCCACCAAATGTCCACAAATTGCATGCGTATGAATATGGCGAGTGCTACTCTTTTTTGTTCAGTTAGGAAGGGGCGTGGTGCAAATTGTTGCATTGTTGACGTCAGTGATATGTACACAAGTCGACTGAGGGAACATTTGGGATTTTCAATGAACATAGCAAGTTTTTAGGGGTTCTGTAGAATTAGTAAGTTAAGTTAATTCTCTTTGGCTCTGTTTGGCTTCATTGTGTTTGTCATTAATTTAGTATATTGTACATTTTATTGTTTTTTTGTTGTTTTTTTCAATCAGTTTAATAATTGATTGGTTCTGTTATTTGATGATTAATACTTAGTTGGATGACCATTCTTTTTGTATAGTTGATCTATTGACCAGAGGATTGATCGGTGATTTTTGGGTTAAATGATTGTCTGCTAATTGATTGGCTATTCCTATGATGGACCACCGGAGTGGTTCATGGACAGGTAAGGTAAAAGGTAAACGCACTTTTGTCAACTGATGTGAGATTTGTTGCAGGTAAGGGAGCTAATTAGGACTAATGGAAATGTGTATTGTTATTTTCAGCATCAGGTGTGAAAAAACCCAGCAAAGGTTTGAAACGTTCCAGAGTCACTGTAGAACCTCAGGCTATTCTATTGGACGCTCCAGGGTTTGAGTAAGTTGACTTTTCAGTACAATACAATAGTGTTACCATACGTCAGTGTTCTCAATCTCAACCTGGGTTGTGGGGGCAATTTGATTGGGGGGGGGGGGCAAAAACAAAGAAATGGGTGACAATGGGGTAACGAAGGGGGGGACTTGGGGGCAAATATGGGGTAACCAAAGACTTGTTCAACAGCACGCCTAGGTGAATTTTACAATAGAAAATGCCTGTTTGTATTAGTTTATTTGATAGTGAATACTTTCTGTTTGATGATGAATAATCAACACGGCTGTTGCTACGTATAAGGCTTTGAAAAATTTAACATTATAATGTGTGCGTACTCTGCCTTCTTGTTGTGAAATGTATCTGTTGCGTTTGTCGAGCAGGGATATGGGGGGGGGGGGGTGCTTAGAAATTTTGGAGCCCGGGGGGCGATTGCCCAATAAGAATTGAGAACCTCTGCCTTAGATTGTCAGCACAGATTGTGTAGTTTCACATTATCAATTTGACAGTAGATCATTAACTTCAAGGTTTCATCCATTTCTTGGGGAGAAAGAAAGAAGGATAAAAACAATTGCTGTTGGTCAGATTTCATGGACAGATGTGGACAGGTTTGGGTAAATTAACTGCGTCAAAAGTAACCTGGTCTGTCTTTTAATTTCATACCTTCGATAAATATTTCAAATGATTTATTTCAGTGTTACTTTTCTATGGTTCATTTTGATTGATGTGAAAATTTGGTAATTGTTTATTCTGTCTCCATGCTGTTCACTTTATCATGATTAGCAGTAACAAAAAGCGTTTTTTTTTTTTTGTTTATTTATTCAATTTCATTTTGTTACATTGATTGTTACATTGATTGTTTTTCATTTCTCCCTCTTCCATCAAATAGACAAACTATAAAATCGACTTGGGACATCCAGAGATCAATGAGATACAATCAAGATGCTCAACGCCAGGAAGGTAAACATCAGCCAGTGTATGTCAGTGTGTGTTGCCATGTTGTATTACTCACTGCATCCTGGGCATTCTTTGGTGAATGTTGTTACTAGTGCATATGTACCCCACGTTTTGCGCTAGGGTAACGTATTTTAAAGCCTTTTGTGATTCCAGAGCTAGAGAGCTCCTCCCAAAATACTACTAACAACAGCCATAGTTAATTATTCTTTCAGATTTTCTTTTTGTTTTCCTCCTGGTTTTTGGTTGAAAGGGTAAGGTGCAGGGTTAGGGATTGGATAATATGAGGACAGGGTTAGGGACAAGTACGTATGTGAACGCGCCACTAGCGCAAAACGCTTGGGGATGCCTACATACTTATAACAACAACCATTTCATAATGTTAATTTTGCCCCCTGGGACTGTGTCAATAGATGTCCAGGTCCTGACACATCACTGTCCAGATTGACCAACAGAAAATTTCATCTCAGGACTAAGAAAGTTTGTGGATATGGAACAATTCATAGCCAAGGTATAAAAATAGATGTCCAGTGTATCTGCCTGTTATGAGTTTGGAATAATGAAAAATTAATTCCTGGTGTATTCTGAAGAAACAGTATATTTTGGAGGGGTCAAAAATTAGACGTGGCTGATGTTTTCTTTCATTGCATTATCTAATTTATCATCAGGTACGACAGCTCATCTCTCTTGAGCATTTCAACTCACCTTTTGATTTCAGTTGAGTAAATCATCATGGTCATTTGGCAGTTGCCTAAGTCATTTTTATTTTTTGTGTTTTGAGATGGAATTCTCACCTTAACCAGACAACCATGTTGCACCATTGTTTTGTTTCAATGTCTTATGAGTTTTTTTAACCAAACACCCACATCCAGCTAAACTACTATTGAGACAGTTGTTAGGGGAGCTAAGTGTAATGGCAAAGTCAAATAGAGAAAATACTGAGTTGTCTTCCCCGTCAGCTATAGCTTTTTATGTAAACTACTAGTCTCCCCTAAGAACAACTACCACTATATTCAAAGTAAACAGTTTTCTTGGATTCTCAAGAACCATCAAAACATGATATAGGCAGATGTGTAGTGACTGTGACAAACTGTCAAATTGTAGGATTTGTTCATATGAAGAATCAGATTTGTGACATGATCAAAGGCAGTTCAAATCTCAGATATCAAAGACGTCCATGATCCAGACATTGCAAAGTCTGGAAAGAAAATTTCCATGACCTTTCTGCACCACGAAAATTGTAATTGCGTGGATTGTTTTGTAGCGAGATATAATCATCACGTTGCTGTTGTTCCCTGTGATCTATTTCATTATATTGTTGTTCTTGCTATTTTGTAAACTCCAGCTAGACACAACCAGGTCAGTGCGTAATTATATGGAGTATTGAGTGAATGATGAGAGACTAAGTTTTTTGCCTGGACTTGAATATTCATCCCAACAGCAAAACAACAAAGTGTGTGTTGTGAGATTATAAGTTCAAATGAAAAGTATTCAGATTAGTGGCTAGGAGGGCACAGAAAAACACTCATTATCTAGGCCACACGCATACACACACCACCACCACCACCACCACTACCACCATCAAAAGAAAAAAAAAAACGCTGATAGGCACTACACTGTGGCAACAACGTGTCTGCTCCAGGTGTAACTGGGCTACGATGACACTAGGGCAGATTCCCCAAATGGGGATACCCCCAAAAAGATGATGTTGGTTTTCAGCTCTCTTCTGAACTGCGTTGTCATCAGTGTCTGGCCAAGGACATCCCTCAGTTTGAACACGTGCGATTATTCAAATAATTACGTTTGTCCACTTTATTTTCAATGTCAAATTTTGTATGTATGTTGACATTGTATTATTAAACATTCAATGTGCATACATGTGTGGGAGACACCCTGTCTTGTATTGTAACCAAAAAGTTTTCTTGGTAAATCAGAAAGTGTAACAAATGAAAATTATTTGGCAGCAGTTGATGTTTGATAGAATAGTGAGTGCTGGAAGGTTGAAATTTGTAATCCAAGTCTTCACCCTGTAATTGTATATTTGTACCTGCTGTCTGTACTGTATTCACAACTAAGTATGTACCTGTAATTTCATCAGCATCACAGCTGCTTGTATCAGTAAACCTTTGATGTCTGTGTATTTTAGTTTACTGCTTTAGTTTACACAGGTCAAAAGTTTGCTAATTAGTATGTTTTCATTCTTATTCAAGTGGCTTGCGTGTAACGGTTTATTGATCAGTTATGTAATGTGTATGTGTGAGATAGTATCTGGGATATGTAGGTCAGTGAATGGAGCTGATACAGGGTAATAACCTGAACACGCTGCACTGAGACCTGTGAAATCACAACATTTTATAATTATTCAGATTTAATCATTACTGAGATCAATTCCTCATTCTGACATAATGAAGCTTGCCAAACTTCAGGTAAAACCAGGTCACAATCCATTTCAAGATAGAACTAGAACACATAGAATTTTCTAGAAGCTCATAGCATTTGAAGTGCAGACTTTGAACTTTCTGCACTGTAATAATTGGAACTGGAGCAACTCATATGTTGGGTTTGCTTGGAATATTAGTGATGAGAAATGTGGCCAAATATTGATACTTTCGTGACCAGAACTGTCAACTGGTGTTCACTGTCTTTCTCTGACCTGAAGGGCCAACATATCGACGGTGAAACTCGCAAACCATGTAACTCTAAATTCCATTGTTTTGAGAAAATGGCAAAAAACTATTTTGCTGTTCAAATGCAGTCTGAGAACCACTCAAGTAAACACATGACTAAAACAAAGGTTTCTATTGGTGTTTTATCACAGAATATTGATGTAGATGGTGCACAATTGTCATGTGGTGCCATTTAGCAAGAAATCAGAGTTGACCTACTTTTGGACTTACACGGTTTGCGAGTTTCACCATCGATATTCAATCTGGGGACAGTTTTTTCAGTAACTGCAAACCCGATTTTTCTGTTTGGCAGTTGCTGTTTGTTGTGTGTTTTTTTTGGGGGGTGGGGGCGGAGATCAGTAATGTCCATGTCCATCACATCATATGTAACTCCACATTGAAGAGCCAATTGTAGGAAAAGGATTAGAGAACCAGGGTCCAGTCTGGTCTTCACCCCAGTGTCCAGTCTGGTCTTCACCCCAGTGTCCAGTCTGGTCTTCACTCCAGTGTCCAGTCTGGTCTTCACCCCAGTGTCCAGTCTGGTCTTCACTCCAGTGTCCAGTCTGGTCTTCACCCCAGTGTCCAGTCTGGTCTTCACTCCAGTGTCCAGTCTGGTCTTCACTCCAGTGTCCAGTCTGGTCTTCACTCCAGTGTCCAGTGTCCAGTCTGGTCTTCACCCCAGTGTCCAGTGTGGTCTTCACCCCAGTGTCCAGTCTGGTCTTCACTCCAGTGTCCAGTCTGGTCTTCACCCCAGTGTCCAGTCTGGTCTTCACTCCAGTGTCCAGTCTGGTCTCCACTCCAGTGTCCAGTCTGGTCTTCACCCCAGTGTCCAGTCTGGTCTTCACCCCAGAGTCCAGTGTCCAGTCTGGTCTTCACCCCAGAGTCCAATGTCCAGTCTGGTCTTCACCCCAGAGTCCAATGTCCAGACTGGTGTTCACCCCAGTGTCCCAACACAAATATCACCTCAGATTATCTTTAACAATTTCAGATCTAACATTTTTAGTTCCATGACCAAATGGTGTCCAGCTCAAGATTAGTGAATGAAGTTGTTAAGGCCTGGCATCCAGTCAGGGTCATCTCTCGAGCTGCGGAATCAAAACACATCAAATTTAGCAATCAAAGGTCTCTTTCATTGGTATGTGTTTGGGTAAATGGTGATGGTGGGGGGGAGAAGGCATTAATTCACGGATGTACGTGGTCACAGAGACTATTTTGCAACATAATGAATGTGTTTTCAACAGTGCCTAGGTAGGAACAGCTTCAGATTGAAGTCAGATAGGGGGAAGGTAATATAGCTGAAAAGTGAACACAACTTAGTTTGGCCTCATCAGAAACTGTCCCCACTGAAGCTGTTCTATTCTTGACATTGCAGTTAGAGAGAGAGAGGGAGAGAAATGTGGAAGCTGATCTATCACAGGCAAACTTTGGGTGGGGGTTGTAGGTCTGTATTTTAGGGGTTTCGCTGCTCCAGGCAAACCTTGGGTGGGGGTTGTAGGTCTGTATTTTAGGGGTTTCGCTGCTCCAGGCAAACCTTGGGTGGGGGTTGTAGGTCTGTATTTTAGGGGTTTCGCTGCTCCAGGCAAACCTTGGGTGGGGGTTGTAGGTCTGTATTTTAGGGGTTTCGCTGCTCCAGGCAAACCTTGGGTGGGGGTTGTAGGTCTGTATTTTAGGGGTTTCGCTGCTCCAGGCATTTACGCCTCAGCTTTTTCTTCTTCTATTTTGCTGTTGTTTTTCTGGTTTTCTTAGCCCTCAAAATGGCTCCCGAGTGGGTTGTCTTTATCCTGGGCTTGGCCTTTGTGCTTCCCTTTTTTCTTTTTTTTCTTTCTTTCGTTTGCTTCTTTCTAGCCCAAATGACAAACCCAGGGGGTTGATTATGAGTGTAATTTGTCATCCATCAGTTTGTGGGCTGGAGACAGCAGCTGTTCACTACTATCATCCCATTTCTCATTGCTGTGAAGCTAATTATTCTTGAAGGGTCTCCAAGTTGTGAAGTAAATCCTGGCTGTTTGCCTTTCCCACCAGTACCATATCTCTCAGATCAGGCAGGGAACAGTCATTTCCTTGTTGTGGCCCCTGACTTGAGAGATGCACATAAGACTAAAATGTTTAAGAAATGCCTGGAAAGACACCTTTTTAGCTGATGGAATGCAACCACAGCTGTTTCTGACGTTGTCTCATGTGTAGTTGTGCCCTTTGGTATGATGAATTGAATGTGAGTTGAAGAATGGCTGTACAGCACTTAGAGCTGGTATTGAAGAGGATGAAGTGCTTTATAATTTTTTTATTATTATTTCACCTTTCACCCAAGCATTGTGCATACCCTGCAGGATGTGGCCCCTCTGATAATGATTTCCATGCCTTTCTGTCTGATGTCTTCCTCATCCATGTTGTTCCTCCTGATCCTCTCTGTTTTTGTCACTTTGCCATCTTCAGGTCATCCTCTTGTTCTTCCTCCTGTCCATGGTTGCCATTCAGTGCAGCGTTTTGTCTATCAATTGTCATTCATCTTTCTCACATGTCCAGCCCAATTCCACTGTTGTTGTAGCATGAATTTTGCTATGTCCATGACAGAGTTCACACAGGTCTTGAAAAGTCTGTAAAGTCCTTTTAAAATTTTCATAAAAGAAAAAAAAAGTTCTCAAAAAGTTTTTTAATTCTGAAAATGATGCCAAAGTCCTTAAAAAGTCTTTAAAATTTGTTTCGGTTTAAACATTTGAGATTCAAATCTTCTAATTGCACACTGGATAATTAGTACTTTGAAATAACTGAACGTTTCAGAGTGAATTTACTGTGTTTGAACTCTGGATACAGAAACATCCCGTTTCGATGAGTGCAGCACACCACTTGTATAGTTGTAATATTTCTTGGTCACAGGCACACAGGTCCTTAATTTGTTTACGTGAGTCCTTTGGAAGTCCCAAAAAAGTCCTTAAAATTAATGTTCAAGATTTTGTATGAACCCTGCGTTATTGCTGTTTGTTTTGCATATTTCAACATGAGGGGGGGGGGGGGGGGGGGGGGTTGTATCTTGTAGATAGTTTGCAAGATAAATTATTATTATTATTATCATAATATGCCCCCCCCCCCCCCCCCCCCATATATGCAAGTCTGGAATAAAAATTGGACGTGAAAAAGTTTTCATTTTGTACTGCCAGCATGAACTCTGAACTCAGGGAATGAAACTCTACATTGTCCTGTCACTTGCAGATGCACGCAGGATGAAAGAGATCAGACTTTTCTTGATCAGGCTGAGGTTGACACCAGAGAAAGTGGACAAACCAAAGAAGGAGGTCAGTCACCTTTGAACTTGTGTGTGTGACATCATGAAGTGCAAGTTTACATGGTTATTTCCCCTTAACTACACTCAGTGATGCCGCATGTCGCTGCGCTGCCGCTGCCGGTGGATGAAAAAACACAGTAAATGCTAAAAAACCAAACACAACAGGAGACACAAAGAACATTTTGCTCTTATCAGGGTCGGATCAAGACCTTTAGAGGCCCTAAGTACTTAAAAGATTTTGGTGCCCCCACGTACTGTACTCAACTGGTGCAGGGACTGTACTCCACTGGTGCAGGGACTGTACTCCACTGGTGCAGGGACTGTACTCTACTGGTGCAGGGACTGTACTAGACTGGTGCAGGGACTGTACTCTACTGGTGCAGGGACTGTACTCTACTGGTGCAGGGACTGTACTAGACCTGTGCAGGGACTGTACTAGACTGGTGCAGGGACAGTACTAGACTGGTGCAGGGACTGTACTATACTGGTGCAGGGACTGTACTAGACTGGTGCAGGTACTGTACTAGACTGGTGCAGGGACCGTACTAGACTGGTGCAGGTACTGTACTATACTGGTGCAGGGACTGTACTAGACTGGTGCAGGTACTGTACTATACTGGTACAGGTACTGTACTATACTGGTGCAGGTACTGTACTATACTGGTGCAGGGACTACTATACTGGTACAGGGACTGTACTAGACTGGTGCAGGGACTGTACTAGACTGGTGCAGGGACTGTACTATACTGGTGCAGGGACTGTACTATACTGGTGCAGGTACTGTACTATACTGGTGCAGGTACTGTACTATACTGGTGCAGGGACTGTACTATACTGGTACAGGGACTGTACTATACTGGTGCAGGTACTGTACTATACTGGTGCAGGGACTGTACTAGACTGGTGCAGGGACTGTACTAGACTGGTACAGGGACTGTAGTAGACTGGTGCAGGTACTGTACTCTACTGGTGCAGGTACTGTACTATACTGGTGCAGGGACTGTACTATACTGGTGCAGGGACTGTACTATACTGGTGCAGGGACTGTACTAGACTGGTGCAGGGACTGTACTAGACTGGCGCAGGGACTGTACTAGACTGGTGCAGGGACTGTACTAGACTGGCGCAGGGACTGTACTAGACTGGTGCAGGGACTGTACTAGACTGGTGCAGGGACTGTACTAGACTGGTGCAGGGACTGTACATGTAATGCAAAATATAAAAGAAAATAAACCATAAGATAAAATTATAGTTTTTCCAAATGAAACAAAACTTGCAGTAAGATGGAAAATCATGTTTATTTTTGTAACCTCCACTGTATTTTAATTGAAAAAAACAAACCATTTGCAGTTTTGCACCATTTGGTCCATGGTAAATATTTTGCTTCATGGTTAATCAAGTCCTGGCTTTAGGCTTTGTTCAAGTTCCATTTTGTGACATTCAAAAGAAACAATTAGCCATACAAAATTATAACCCAGACAGAAAGACAGAGCACATTTCACTCTACAAACTAATGTGAAAACGTGAATTTGACATAGTTTGACTTAAACGTCTTTTTCCGTAAAACGGCAGAAGTACCACCTTTTGTTTTGCAGCCATCTTTCTGTGTCTTACATCAGCATGGTATCCCCATCTTTCTGTGTCTTACATCAGCATGGTATCCCCATCTTTCTGTGTCTTACATCAGCATGGTATCCCCATCTTTCTGTGTCTTACATCAGCATGGTATCCCCATCTTTCTGTGTCTTACATCAGCATGGTATCCCCATCTTTCTGTGTCTTACATCAGCATGGTATCCCCATCTTTCTGTGTCTTACATCAGCATGGCATCCCCATCTTTCTGTGTCTTACATCAGCATGGTATCCCCATCTTTCTGTGTCTTACATCAGCATGGTATCCCCATCTTTCTGTGTCTTACATCAGCATGGTATCCCCATCTTTCTGTGTCTTACATCAGCATGGTATCCCCATCTTTCTGTGTCTTACATCAGCATGGTATCCCCATCTTTCTGTGTCTTACATCAGCATGGTATCCCCATCTTTCTGTGTCTTACATCAGCATGGTATCCCCATCTTTCTGTGTCTTACATCAGCATGGTATCCCCATCTTTCTGTGTCTTACATCAGCATGGTATCCCCATCTTTCTGTGTCTTACCTCGGCATGGTATCCCCATCTTTCTATGTCTTACATCAGCATGGTATCCCCATCTTTCCCTTGGCCAACTTTGCATTAGCAAGGCCATTCCAATTTTGTCACAGCAGATAATGTCATTGGCTGGGACTTACCCCCACCTTTTGCCATTGCAGACATTGCCTCTGTCAAGATTTTCCCACATTTTACCATTGCAGACTTTGCCTCTATCGAGGTTTCCCCACCTTTTGCCATTGCAGATCTTGTCAGTATTGAGATTTTCCCACTTTTTGCCAAAGAATATGTCACCAATTTTTGTTCAAGCATGTAAAACATTTTAAAAGATATAAACATGTGTCATTTTTCTGTTTCTGCTTTGAACTCTTCTTGTATTTGTCACTGTGTTGTCAGTAACTATCAGGTGTCATATATTGTAGTACAGAGCAGCTAGTACAGGCATGCCAGTTCATTTGGAATGTTGGAAACAGAAAGTTTCAAATTGTGATCTTGCATTCTTCTCGTAGTAACATTCCAAGAAAATTGTCTAACATGAACAGGGTCAAAATAAGAGGAAGACACTGACTGTGTCAGCAATTAGAGAACATTTTTTCAAACAACAATGTAAAAGTTTCAGTATTTTCTGCTGGACTGGTTGCAACTAAAGGTATGAAATTTGAGTGCCAAAATTCTTTCTTGTGTACATCACAGCAGGAGAAATGCAAAATTTCAAATGTAAGTTTTCTGAACATCTTTTTCTGCCAGTATCTCAAAAACTGATGGGAAATTCAAAGTCAAATTTTAACTATGGAATTTTTGCATCTGATGATTCAGGAGAAACATTGAAAAAGGGTGATTGGTTTCCTTGAACAGAAGAGCTAATTAACCCTATGTCTGCATTTAACAGATTTTATTGGTCAATTACGGTGGTTTATATTTTTTCTTTTTTACAATCCTCATCCAATTTCCTTTCCAAAAATTTATAGTTATTATAGGCTAAAACTTTATTCTAAAGAGTTACAGCCATATTACTATACCACCATAATTTGCTCCCTAGCACTGAGGAAATGTGTATGTAGCAGCAGTAGGGTTAAATTTTTTCCTCTTGTGCTAGTTTGCTGGTGGGATCTACAGTAAGCTGGAGAGCCAATGGAAAGCCATCAATGCCCCAGGACAGAATAAACAGTCTCAGCAGGCACAGTTCAGGTCAGTATCACTCTCAGATTTCAACACTATTTGTCTTTCCACATAATATCTGTATGGTAGGCGGAGGGCAAGAATTTCTGTCCTTATATCTTAACCCTTATACTGCCATATTTTGGGGTGCAGTTTTTTGGCTTGCTGCCAATTATTTGAGCCAATTTCACAAAACAACGTAGTTCACAAAACAATCATATAAATTATATTTGAAGAGATATAATCAATAGAGATGCTTCCTGTTTATATCGACCCTGTCTCACTGTGACTAGAGGTATGACCGGCAGTTACTTTGTAGGCACGAGTTGTTGTGGTGAGAGGTGTGACAGGCAATTTAAGGGTTAACTTGAGTATGTGGAATCAGGCATACTGGTGTAAGTGTGTTGAAAGGCAAAGAGATTTTATGTACAGTGACAAAAATAGCCTGGGACAGGGGGGTTGTCACAAATTCTCATTTGATGCATAGAACTTTGACAAGGATCAGTTTACTGGAACTTTGATAGGGATTAGTTTATTGGAACTTTGATAGGGATCAGTTTATTGGAACTTTGATAGGGATCAGTTTACCGGAACTTTGATAGGGATCAGTTTACTGGAACTTTGATAGGGATCAGTTTACTGGAACTTTGATAGGGATCAGTTTATTGGAACTTTGATAGGGATCAGTTTACTGGAACTTTGATAGGGATCAGTTTACTGGAACTTTGATAGGGATCAGTTTACTGGAACTTTGATAGGGATCAGTTTACTGGAACTTTGATAGGGATCAGTTTATTGGAACTTTGATAGGGATCATTTTATTGGAACTTTGATAGGGATCAGTTTACTGGAACTTTGATAGGGCTCAGTTTATTGGAATGATATGGATCAGTTTACTGGAACTTTGATAGGGATCAGTTTACTGGAACTCTGATAGGGATCAGTCTATTGGAACTTTGATAGGGATCAGTTTATTGGAACTTTGATAGGGATCAGTTTACTGGAACTTTGATAGGGATCAGTTTACTGGAACTTTGATAGGGATCAGTTTATTGGAACTTTGATAGGGATCAGTTTATTGGAACTTTGATAGGGATCAGTTTATTGGAACTTTGATAGGGATAAGTTTACTGGAACTTTGATAGGGATCAGTTTATTGGAACTTTGATAGGGATAAGTTCACTGGAAATGTGACAGTAATCAGTTTACTGTTTCACACATTTCATTTATTGCAAGATCAGTTTTTTTTTGTGTTGTAAGAAGAGGTAGGTTTGCTGTGCAATACTGTATATCTTTTCTTGGCTTTGTCAAACTCTGCAGTCATGAATGATTAAAGCAGTGAATTTCTGAGACAGATCAGTGCGGTACTTGACCTCTGACCTTGATATCTCACGAAATGTCCAGGCCAGATCTGTAAAGATTGAGATAAGAAAAAGAAGGCATGAAAGTTCAAATAACACAACAGTGGGGGGGGGGGGGGGGGGGGGGGGGAAGAATGGCAGTCTCAGATACACATCTGTCTTGGCTTTCATCCATTGATTTATTCAAATTCCACCTAAAAACTTTCTGATTGGGATGAGGACAGGAATTCCTTCTCAGCCCCGGAAAAGCCCTGGAATTTAAAAATTTGAGAAAAAGCCCTGAAAAATAGCTTTGGATACTAAAAACTGGGGAATAAAAAATGTGAACAAAAATGAATGAATAAATAAAGAAATAAAATTTCTGTCATCCTCCCCCCCCCCCCCCCCCCCCCATAAATAGCCCTGAAATTTAACATTTTAGCCTGAGGAAAAACATTCCCCAAGAGACGCAGGGACTGTGTACAAATATACTTGTGTAGTACAAAGAATGGTGAGAAATGAGGGAGTGCAAGGTGATGAATCACATACAGTGTACTGTAGCCTACCTGCTCTCTGACCGGTGCGGTGCACGCCTGCCAGTTACCCCAGTAACTCTGCAGAGAAATGTATGCTTATTCAAGCATTGCTAGCACTTTCACTGCTTCCCTGGCAACTGTTTTCTAACAAATTCTGACTACAGCGACTACAACAAACAATTGTGTGCATTCACAGGCAGTTGTGCTTGTTTGTTTGTGAAACTTTGATGTTGTCAGGATGTGCACATTTTTGTTTAAATGTGAAGTAAGAGTGAACAGGAATTGAAAATAAATGACCAAGGCAGCATTCCATAAATTAGTAGTGACTATGCAGACCTATGGAACACCAGTTGATCTAATGGCAGTTGATGCCAGTGATTCAGTGAACTTCCATATTTGATTCAGTGCATTTCAACACATAATAGACATATATCTATACTTACTATATTGCTTCACAGTAGCAGGTAAAGACATAATAAAAATGTGAGCGTCATATTAAAATTTCAGTGTCTAAAAAATTGCAGAATTTGGTAGCTAAATCTAAATTGTTCATTTCATTTGTGTGTGTCATGTTTGCCCTGGTCAGAAAAATGTCCGCCAAATGAAATTGTTGACATTAATACTTTATGGAGTAAAACCATCAGCTAGATTAGAAGGTCATTGATTTTTTACATATCCCCCTTCCCCCCCCCTCCCCCCCTTAAGTCGAGCAATGACTAACTCCCAACATTTTTTGTGTGATTTCATTTTGCCAGACCAAAGTTCAGTCTTCCATTTCTTCAGCGAGAGAGAACAGGATTTTTTCGTTTCTGAAATGAAATGAGCAAAGTAAATGCAACTTTCCGTGGGATGATTTTGTCATGATTGGTCTTTTTTTGTAGTCATCACAAAACATTTTGGTTTGACTAAATGCACTAGAAAAAGTGTGACATTGACAACTGTGTTTGCTCACACAACCCATAGTGTCAAAGTTAAGAGTTCAAAGGTCAGAGTTTCCAAAAAATTGTCTTATATTGACATGGGAGCTGTTCAAAATTTGCCTGGGTCAGAGACCTGTAATTATTATGGGTAATGATGAACTTGTAATGTCATTCTGATCTGCAGGAGAAAGTCGCAGTCATGAACTGTCCTCGTCCTACCAGTGCAGCTGTAGTTCTTATTTCATAACTGTGAGCAATTTGCCTGGCAAAGAAATGAACATGTTGGGTTTTCTATAACTGATACAATCTTTCCATGTCATGTTCAGCCACTTTTTATTATCTGGGCAACTGTTGATTGTAATAACGAAAACTTCGGGTGCAGAAAAGCACCCAATCCTCCAGAAATGTCACTATGTCATGTCAATTTGGCAAAAACATTACAATAATTTGAAGTCGGCAAGTTTGCTTCCAATATGCATTTAATTTTTTTCCGTATTTTTCTAACTTTTCCATACTGTAGCTGAGTGACACATGATTGAACCCCTAACAATTTAACTTTGTCCAAAGAATTCAAAATATTTTGTAAAGCCAGTTGCCTTTTTTTTCATTGTTTTTTGTTTTTTCCAATAGTCAGTAATTTATACATGCTGTATCTTTATTTATACATGCTGTATCTTTATTTATACATGCTGTATCTTTATTTGGTTTTTGGTTTTTTTTTTTTTTTGGAAACCAAAACCAAAAGTACTCAAGTCTGTGACCTACTATTTGCTGATGATTGTGCACTTCTGGCACACGATGAGGATAGCATGCAAAACTGTGTTGATAAGTTCTCTAGTGCCTGTGACAACTTTGGCCTCACAATAAGCACAAAGAAGACGGAAGTGCTCCATCAGCCTACTCCAGACGACAAGTATTCTGTGACCCCAAATATCAAAGTCCATGACAGTCTTCTGAAGGTGTCGGAGAACTTTACCTATCTTGGCAGTACACTGTCTTCCGCGGCTCGTGTTGATACTGAAATTCTCTCAAGAATCAGCAAAGCCAGCTCTGCATTTGGCAGGCTTCGAAAGAGAGTATGGGATGTTGCCGGCATTCGCACAGACACTAAGCTGAAAGTGTACAATGCTGTGGTCCTTCCCACCCTACTCTATGGGGCTGAAACCTGGACAGTGTACCAATCGCATGCCAGAAAGCTAAATCACTTTCATCTGGCCTGCCTTAGAAAGATCCTAAGGATCAAATGGCAGGATAAAATTCCAGACACTGAGGTCCTCAATCGTGCCAAGGAATTGAGCATCTTCTGCCACCTGAAAAAAATTCAGCTACGTTGGGCAGGACATGTTGTCAGAATGCCCGACTCCAGACTCCCTAAGCAAATCTTCTTCTCTGAGCTCTCCAATGGAACGAGGAATGTTGGGGCCCCAAAGAGACGTTACAAAGACACTCTCAAGCAATCACTGAAGGCCTTTGCCATTGATGTGAGTGAGTGGGAAAAGCTCTCGCTTGATCGTGCAAATTGGAGGGCGGCCCTTACCAGAGGCAGCAAAGCATGGGAAGCTGACAGAGTCCAGCAGGCTATCAAAAAAAGAGAACGGCGCAAGAAAAGGCCCAGTGGTACTGAACCAACGGAGCACTCTTGTCATTTATGCGGAAGGGTCTGCAGGGCAAAAATAGGACTTATCAGTCACATGAGAAGCCATAAGTCATGAAAGAACAGTCTTTCCATTCTGTCCTCTGTGTCCTTTAGTTCTCTTTATTGTCCATGTGTTGAAATTCTCAACAATTTCTGTTCTTTATTCCCCTGGTGTTGTTAAGGTCATCATCATACCTGATGGACGAACTATTATCTTTATTTATACATGCTGTATCTTTATTTATACATGCTGTATCTTTATTTATACATGCTGTATCTTTATTTATACATGCTGTATCTTTATTTATACATGCTGTATCTTTATTTATACATGCTGTATCTTTATTTATACATGCTGTATCTTTATTTATACATGCTGTATCTTTATTTATACATGCTGTATCTTTATTTGCTGTGTACCGTTTCTTTGTCAGCCAATTATCAAAACAAAGAATTCAAACAAATTGATATTAAATTTTTTTTCTTTCTGTCACTGTAACAGCAACAAACAATCTCAGGTATTTTCATGCTGGGCTATATCAAAGAAATAGAGAGAGTTTGATATGACATAGTAACAGGAAATAAAACCCAAAGAAAACAGCTGCATCATTTCAGGTCAGCGAACCTCTGGCATGTTAAACACCACAGAACACTGAAATTATGGTCAAGCTTGATGATGACCAAGTTCATGTCCAATAAAATTAAATACTCCCCTCCCCATCTCCACTTTCCTTTACGTTTTAGAAGTTGTGTACCCAGCCAGCATCACTACGTCAATCTGATGTAGATTTTCTATTGGATTGATATGATTACTGCAGGGGCATAAATTCCCTAGATCAAACGGGATGTCAGCACGATGTAGTAACCATTGGATCTAAAGGAATGATGTCATTCCTACGTGCAAACTTGATGTCAACCCTATGCGTCAGATTTTGGTAGGAACGCTGGCAGGGTGCTCGGTATGAAACAATCAGTTGATGTTAGAGTCACTCACTACAGAAATATTTGCTTTCTCTGAGTATTTGACTTGTCATCATCATTCTCAGACATTCACCATGAAGTTGTACTGGCCTGGCAGTGACCAATAGAAAAAATACATTTCATTGTCATCTCAGTACAGGAAGATTCACACACACACTCTCACACACACACACACGCACGCACACATGCACACACACACACACACACACACATGCCAAACTGAAGTGACTGATCGTTTTTTCTTTTTCTTTTTTTTTTTAAATTGTTTTTCTACCTGATTTGTCCCCGGAATTTTAAATTGTTTTTCTACCTGATTTGTCCCCGGAATTTTAAATTGTTTTTCTACCTGATTTGTCCCCGGAATTTTAAATTGTTTTTCTACCTGATTTGTCCCCGGAATTTTAAATTGTTTTTCTACCTGATTTGTCCCCGGAATTTTAAATTGTTTTTCTACCTGATTTGTCCCCGGAATTTTAAATTGTTTTTCTACCTGATTTGTCCCCGGAATTTTAAATTGTTTTTCTACCTGATTTGTCCCCGGAATTTTAAATTGTTTTTCTACCTGATTTGTCCCCGGAATTTTAAATTGTTTTTCTACCTGATTTGTCCCCGGAATTTTAAATTGTTTTTCTACCTGATTTGTCCCCGGAATTTTAAATTGTTTTTCTACCTGATTTGTCCCCGGAATTTTAAAAGGCTTCCTGTAAAATTATCTGTTGTGTACTTCATTAGAGTAGAGCTGAGTAATTTGCTGTTGGAAAAATTCATGTAGTTTAACAATAGTTTGTGTTCTGTATTTGTTTACATGTGTGTCTGACAATATTAAATCTGTCATAACTTGTTGTGGTGTGGCCATTCATGGAGTTACCTGGGAATCTCTGACTTCTGAGTCAGATGACAGGGGGTTCATAAACTTTATCACAGTGGTTCTCAATGTGGACGACATCCTCCCCCCCCCCCACACACACACACACAGCCCCTCAAGGGGTTGATTTTTATTTCCAAGGTGGCTGGGGGGGGGGGGGGAGAAAAGGGGCGATAGTTTGGTGAAAACAATGAAGGAGAGCGATTTGGGGGCAAAAACGGGGTGGCCAATGACTTGTTCGACAGCACACGTAGGTGATCTTTATGAATAGAAGGGCCCTTTTTTTTTTTAATAGTGTATTTGATATTGTTTTATAATGACTAATCAGCACACCTATTGTCATTAATATTGCTTTGAGAAACCCTTACATCATATACTTTATGTGTAATCTGTTTCTTGTGAAATGTACCTGTTGGATTTGGGGGGGGGGGGGGGGGCAGTGAAAGAAACTTTGGAGCCTACTGGGGGAGGGGGCGCGGCTATTGCCTGCAAAAGGTTGAGAACCACTGTTTTCTCATGTTCTTACGTGAACTGTCCCCAGGTCAATGTGAACTGTCCCCAGGTCAATGTGAACTGTCCCCAGGTCAATGTGAAATTTTGTCTTTAAAAGTTTCTCAAATGTTCATGCTGTTATAACTTATAGCCAAGTACTGACATGTGGGTGCTGTGAGGACCCAGGCAACTCCAGTATATGTTCGTTCACATCCATACACAATCTGAGTGTCCACACACACGCAGGCAAACCTATACTCACACACATGAACAATTTTAGTATGTAGCAAACTTACGAAAGTGTTGATGTCACTATATGTGGAGAGACACTCACTGACTCACAGACTTCATTGGCAGTAGATCAGATAAGATAAGATAAAAATCATATATTATTCCATGTGGGAAATTCTCTTTCACCAAATGTTTCAGAGTATACACGGTAGCCTACACATTTCTTACGCATCATGACATAAACATGACAGCTCAGTGACAGGCATACATGAAGTGACATGGTAAACAACCAGAGTGAAATGCAGCACACTGTACATCTGGCTAAAATGTCATGTTGAGGCGAATTGTGAAGGGTAAAAACGATCTTGTGCATCTTTCTAACTAGAACATAACTTTATCATATTACAAATGTTACCATTATCTGAATTGTAATGTTAATTTCATATCTAGGTTTCCTTATTACACTGTAGTCCTTTTTTAGCATTTACACGTTAAAGCAGATCAGGGTAACTGCACTAGAAATGTGAAGTCTACAATGATCTCTTAGTTCACCACTAGGTCAAGGAATAATTAAGTGCCTCAAACCAGCACAGGCACAATGTACACTCGTCAGTTTCATTCCTGCTATTATATAAATTCAAACATAAACAGTGCACGGTCTACATACCTGCAGTCTACATACCTGTAGTTATAGAACTCAGGAGGCTTTTTTAAAACTTCAGGTCACTGTAACCCTTTATTTACTAGATCTGCTTTACTTCATCAAATTCATAACTGGACTTGATTTTTCTACATTTAGGATGCCATCGTGACTGGACAGGAGCATCTCAGCGTGTGTGTTTTTTTTTTTAAATCTTTTTTCTTGCTTTTGTGGAGGGCAGGAATATTATGAATCAATATGAACAATTTTGGGGTATCGATACTCACCTATTAGCTCTCGGCAAAACAACAAAACGTTCGAGGTCTAGAATTTCTGCTCTGCGTGAAGACAATCACGTTGAAGGAGGAAAACGGAAGTGAATGGGATTATCAAAGCTTGTGTAAAGGTGGATCAGTAGATTGGAAGGTCGAGGGTTAACATCCGGATGAACTTAGAAATCCCGTCAGTCAATAAAGGTTAACATAAATTATTCTGTGTATTTGAGACTGAATGGAAAAGCTGAAAATGTGAAGTGAGAATAGTTTGTGAGATCTAACACATTACGTAACGTAACCAACTGAATCTAACAAGATTGCAGCTTTTTCTTTTTCTGTGCTAGCTTAGACTTCCTATTTCTCTTTTAGTTTGTCTGACATAATCTTTTTTGTGATCAGGTCCATAGTCCACCCACTATGAGCAATTGATGTGACATTGTAACGAGTATGGGGTTCAATCTATGCAGTCACAGTACAGCAGTACATGTATTGCGTGGCAATTGACTTCCCAACCAGTGCCCTCCTTATCACAAATTTTCATTCACTTGGTATCTTTCTCGCTTTCACTCTGTCTTCCACTTTCATTCCTGCTTTCTTTTTCCCCCACCTACCATACTGTTTCTCTGTCATTCTCTGTTTTCTCCTCTCTTTCCATCTCCCTCCTTCTCTATCTTTCTGCTTTCTTCTTTACCTTTGAAATCAGCAATAGTTGCATGTTACTGCAGAGGACAAATGTTGTCAGCAAAGATGGTGATGAAATTTACAAAATGTAGCGTGGACTGCAGTCATGTTTCATGTATCGGAAATAGATTTGGGGCTATGAAAACTGAGAAACGGGCAATGATTGTGATTTATTCTTGCTGAAGATAAATGGTTTAAATTGTTACTAAATTTACTAGATTTTTTTCCTTTTTCTTTTCATATAGTCATATCCCAGGCTTGTGATTTTCATTTCTCCATGTTGTCTGACATTGTTGCAGGGCCCGCCCAAAGCCTTTTACTCAGGTGCGTTCTTCTCTGGCTTAGTGGACCATTCATTGAAGCAAAAATCTTCATGAGAAACACAATGTTCTGATCTTTGATGGAATGTCACTGTGATTTGCACAGACAGATCATCCCTGAGAATGTTCCCTGACCCAGTCAGAGCAGTCAAACTACCCGTGGTTGCAGGGCTCAGCATGAAGTGTGACAGATTTAGTTTGACCAGAAAGTTTGGGCACTTGTTAGAAATAATGATATACAGGGAATTCATACAATCTGAGTGTTTCTCTCAAGCATACTGATGGATCATGCATGGCGTCATGTTACCCCAGGGTCCAGCTGTCATTTTGTGCCAAACTAAAACTTGTAAAGCACAAATGATTTTCTAACCTGAATTTTTCATTGATTGTAGGTCAAATAGAACTTTCCTATGTATGTATGGTCAATTTGTTTGTTTTTTTAATCTAGAATATTTGCACATTTATTTAAACTGTACAATAAATACTAGAGACAATGTACATGTACATAAAATGGTGGAGTGTACAACTAAAAGGAGATTCAGCAAAAGCCAGTGGAGGTGAACATTCGCATACAATCATGAATAAAATATCAAATAAGAAATATATGATGGACCGTTAAAAAGAAAGAAAACTGGCAAAATACATCTCTAAAAATGTTGTAATGTTACATTGTACATTGTAGGGCCTAGAATAGACCATTTTTCTATGAGGAAAATGTGAAATGATAAGCATGGACAGAATGGAAAATTTAACAGTTTGGATTAAGTAAAATTTTGGACTAAGTGAAATTTTGGGAATGGCTAAAATCAAACAGGCAGGGACACTTTGCTGCATTTCCGTTCAGTAATGATGTTGACACTAGTGACAGGTATTGGTGCAGTCAGGGACCTGCAGTGATCTCTCCCAGTGATCTCTCCCCCCACTGTCTCAGCATGTCTGGCCTCCACTCCAGATGCGATAAGAACTTTAATTTTTGTAGCCAATCATTTGGAGAGCTACAGGCTGAAATACATCATTTTCTAGGGAACTCTAGTTTCTTGTCTTTTTTATTTATGGCATTTTCTCTGAAATGTCCTTTGTCACAAATCCCAGACTGGGAGATGTAATAGTTTATGACAGGACGACAATCACGAACAAACAAGTTTAACACTTAACAGAACAACCCATCAGACTCACACATTTATTAAACCTAATTATACATATAATAGCGCAATTACATACATTATATTATTGAAAAGCACTGCCGTACAACGGCCTTATTCTCACACGCACTCTCCCTCGGATCCACAATCCGGTAGTTACTCCTAAAGGCACTTCGGCCTCAGCCTCTCCCCTCAGGGTCTTAATAGCCCATTAATAATTTACTGGCACCGCAGTCTCTCAATATCACCTTCCTATTGTCATACACCTTAGCATTCCCCTCGCACCTCAGCAGGGCAATAACACATTATTATTTCCATAGCCATCAACATGGCAACAACATAGTATCAGTTCACTAGCCTATCAACACGGCAACAATATAGTATCTCATTCACTCTCATATCTACGTCCCTGTCCGTGGCCTGACTGCCACGACTTTATGTGCCTCTACTGTCCTGCACTGACAGCCTCACTTCTGGCCTATGTGTGGCCTCCGGCCCTATGCTGGCCTATCCCCTGTGCTCATCGAGGTGGCTCTGCGGCCCGTCCCCGACACCAGTCATAACTGGAAAGACTCTCACTAGTCTTCTCGACTGCTTCCCCTTTATGTCCGCCCGATGGGCTTTTATTCACAGGTCCGATCCCTAGGACCTTCTAACTTGCAGTGATAGTTATACAGCGCTTTCGCCTCCTTCAGACCCCGCCCCCACTACTCACAACAGCACGCTTAACTTGCTGTCTACTGTGAGTCCTTACTCTACACCCGCTCTGTAGCAATCCCCTTAATTGCACTCACTCCACTCGTGACATCATCCCCCACCCCAAAAAAATTAATGCAATTAATTTCAAATCGCATCAAGATGACTGTCAACGAGTGAGCGTGAGCAATACTTACACTAAAAAAAATGACCTAGCAGTTCCCCTAGTATATAAAATACCGAAATCAGGGGAAAATATGGGGATCAATATGGCCTGCAATATGCATATATATGTGTCACATCATGAATAGCTAACTAACCACCATATCTAATACAGAATCAAAAACCATTCAACCTATCAACCATTCTTCATATCATATTTATAATGTCAATATTTTAAAGTCGACTCATTCACACAGATCCTGTCAATGTTCCTGTCCTCCGATGTATAAGCTCCTGAAATCTTCCCCTAGGCTCGACTAAGGTAGTCGGCGATATGATTGCTGGTTCCTGGAATTGGTTGAATAACGAAGGTATACGGCTGCAAAGCCAATGCCCATCTAGACAAGCGTGGGCTGGACGAACGATTCTTCGACAAAAATGTCAGTGGTTTGTGGTCTGTCTGGATACAAAATTCTCGTCCCATGAGATAACGTCCCAGTTTCTGGACGGACCAGACAATGGCAAGACACTCACGCTCTATCACAGAATACTTTCTTTCTCTCTGCAATAACTTCCTACTGACATAACATACAGGATGGAGACATTCGTTCTTCTCCTGTAGAAGACAAGCGCCGACACCAGAGTCCGACGCATCCGTTCTGAGGATAAAATTAGATCGAAAATCGGGTAATATCAGAATGGGTGACGATGATAATGCTGTCACCAAATTATCAAATGATGTCTGACATTCAGACGTCCACTGGACCTTATCGGGTTGTCCCTTCTTAGTAAGGTCAGTAAGAGAAGATGATAAGGAGGAAAAATTTGGAATGAACTTTCTGTAATAATTTAAAATTCCCACTAAGCTTCTGACTTGTTTCTTTGTTTTAGGGATTTGCAACCCTACTAACTTGTCAATTTTTGTTTCTTCAGGTCTCTGAACACCTCTACCCACAATATGTCCTAAGAATATTATCTCTGGACATGCCAAATCCATCTTTGCGGGTTTAGCAGTTAACCCAAAATGACGTAATCGTTGAAAAATTACTGTTAGTGTCTGAATATGATCAGACCATGTCGACGTATGGCATGCTATATCGTCAAAGAATGACACGACATTAGGTATGTCCTTCAACACCAGTATGAGAATACAGATACTCTGGTCTCTCATGAAACCTCTGCAGCATATCAACGTGGAAAACCTTTACTGATCCATCAATGTGGATAGCGTAATCTACCCTCGAAACAACTTGCTCAATAACATAAGGGCCTTTCCATGTCATCAATAACTTATTATGGTCCGTAGGTAACAACAATAGGACCTTGTCTCCTGGCTTAAAAATTCCCAGTTTGGAACCTCTATCTTTATAGTCTTTTGCTCTTTTCGAAGCGATACCAGAAGCTTCTTCTGCTATAGTGCGCGCTGAAGATAATCTTTCTCTTAAATCAACAAGGTCTATCGAAACCTTTTTAAACGGTTCCGAAACCGTGGGGATCTTTTGAAGAGGAGCCTGGGGTGTACGACCCCTATGCGTCGTCTTTTGGCACGCACTGCACGTCTTACAATATAACCGCACATCTCTGTATACTGACGGCCAATAAAAATCTTTCAGAACTCTCTCCTTGGTTCTAGTACTTGCCATATGATGCGCTAATGGGACATCATGGGCCAGACGCAATACTGTAGCAATCAACGACCGTGGCACGACGACCTGCTTTTGAACGGAAGCCACTGTGACGTACATACGGAACAGAATGCCCCCCTGGACAAAAAAAGAAGATGGCCCGTTTTTATATTTCCTGGTTTTCTCGGTTCGCGCTTCCCCAAAACATGGGTTTAATGATGGATCCTCCCTCTGTAATCTCGCCAAGCGCTCTGGCGTGATATCTAGGTTGACCGCTGGCGTCGCCAAAGGTCTAATCTTATCTTTATCCGCTACCCGTCGACGTGTTTCGACCGCGGCGCAAAAGTCAATACCTTTTGATTGCGACCATGCTTGCACGTTCTCATCGGAAGGGGAAACTACCCGTGATACATTCCCAATGATGAGCTGGGCGCCTGGAAAACAACCAACGACTGCTTCGACTTCCCCGCTAAGGAAAGGTGTATCTATCATTATTCTTGCCATGGGTAATTTCTCAATGGCCCCCGAAAATTGGATGCACGGGACAGTCTCACCTGTAAGCTGTGAATCCCGAATGCAGTCTCTATGCACTCCCACAACGGTAGATCCTGTATCTCGTAAAACCGAGACCGGTTCGTCCCCAACAAACCCCGGATAAACCCTAAGACCACCTCCTGTATGACATGAATTTATAACGGGGATCTTTCTCCCACAAGGTAAAACACCGGAAGATAATAACTTCTCACAACTGGGACACTTAGAATACTGTCCGCCTCCGTTGTCCGATGTAACGCACGCAGCCGCATGATGAAATTTATTTGGGGAACATGGACTGGAGCTACTGTCCGCGTTCGCCGCTATCCTACCTGCAGGGCAGTTCACGCTGATGTGATCTGCTCTTCCGCAGTTCCAACACTTCGCGGCCCTACACTCGCGGGAAAAGTGACCCACGCGTCCGCAAGTCCAACACTCCGCTCCCTGTGCTGCCCTAGGCCTGGGTCCCCGTGACCCATCGCGACCGGAACTAGAGTCCCTATGCCGTCGGTTATCGGCAAAGGTTACGACTCGCCCCCGGCCATTACCGCGACCTAGCCCTCCTGCTCGGTCAAACTTACCGGATCCATATGCCGGTGATTGGTGATAGCCCCTATGCTGCCCCTGGGCTTGCCCGCTATAGGCACCACGCTGGCGCGACCTGTCCCCAAGTCCTGCCGGCGACCCCTCGACAACGGCGACGTACCCAGCATCTTGGACGTACGCCCTGGCGACTGGTTTGGACGGATGCGCCGTACGGTATGCCTCCGCCAACTTAGACGCCTCCTGCACCGTCGCGGGTTCGTTCTCTTTCAGGAAAGCCACCAGATCTTTGTGGCACGACGCGTACAGCTGGTCACGGATCATTAAGTCTTTCAGTTTAGCAAAATCCGCGCCCACATGCGCCAAGTCTACCCAGTTCGCGAAATACTCCGTTAGTCTCGCGACGAAGGCAGCAAAGTCCTCCCTGGTATCTGCACGTGCTCGCCTAAACTGCTCCCGGAAATATTCCTCGGTACGCGCAAATCGGCGAAGCAGCAAAGCCTTCAGCTTATCGTAGTCTTGCACGTCTTCGCGCTGTAGCTCTTTAAAGTAGGTTAACGCTCGCCCCTGCAAAAGCGAGGCCAGGTACGTGGCCCATAATTCCTTATTTTCCCCCCATTGCAATTGTGCGTTCAGCTCGAACCTGTAAAGGAAGGCGTCTATGTCGTCCTTCCGGTCGTCGAACGTAGGGAGCTTAATCCTAACGCCACCCTTATTGTGTACCTGCCGCTCAACTGTTTCCGTTGGCGTATTCTTTTTGATTTCCAACTCCGCTATTCTTATTCGCGCCTCTCTCTCCTGTTGCTTATCCTGTCTCTCCTGTTGCTTATCTTCTAACTCCTTTAACTTAAACTCCCTCTCCTGCTCCTCTTTTTCTTGTTGACGCTCTTGAGCTTCTTTTTCTCTCTCTCTATCCTTAGCACGCTCATCGCGCAACTCTGCCTGCTGTTCTTTAATCCAGCCGCGTAGCTCCTCTCTCTCCAGGCCAAGTTCCTTACCCAACTTCATTAGTTGTTGGAGTTCCGCCATTTCACAGATTTATGGTTATGGTATCTCTTATAAGACGATCAACCTGTCGGTATGATCACTAACGATACGACCAGAGACCTGAGATCACACCAGATATAACAATACCCAGTTCAGAATACAATTCAGAAATTTACCTTTACAGCACAACTAATTCTACATCTATAAAATGTATGCACTACTAATTATAAAAGAAAATAGAAACGACAAGAATGAAGAAATATAGTAGAAGGACCACAAGTACGTCAAGGACAACGAACCCGACTAGGACAAAGACGTAAAAAGGAAAATATAATGGAAAAAAAAATGCAACCTAACTACACCGATTACACAACAAGGTACGAACAAGAACAGAGTCTGAAAAAAAAGAACGTATCTACAGAAAGGTAGAAGAGGGACAAGAGAAACGTCTTCCTAAAACAACGAGGAAGATAGAACGCTACAATCTAAACAAAAATACAGGTCCCTATAGAACTGTTCGCTGTGATGAACGAAGTTCCAAATTTAGCCCACCTCCCGAAGAGGACAAACTACGCTCACCACAGCAAACCCGCGCCACCGCCCGTATAATCGATTACAACGAAAACAGAAAAACAGCAGGAAAAGACAGAAGAAAAGACAGCCCTCAATCCAGGGTACAAAATTTCCACTTAACTTTCAATTTTTGAAATTTTGAGTAAAACTCCTCCCTTTAATCGGAGCTCTGGCTGCTCGTCTCCTCAGGCTGCACGCACACACTCTGGAAAGTTTAAATACACATTAATACCTAATCATAGCAATACATGCATCAATACATATTATTATTCATAAACATACATAAATCATATCATCATGAAATTTCCATTCGTCCCACGAACAAAGACAGCACGAATTCCTAGCACAACAGAAAAACAACTAGATATAACGAATACACAATGTCAAAATGACCACAGGTAAACAGGGCGAGCCCCCAGTGTCACAACGGACGAGCCCCCAGTGTCACAACGGACGAGCCCCCAGTGTCACAAATCCCAGACTGGGAGATGTAATAGTTTATGACAGGACGACAATCACGAACAAACAAGTTTAACACTTAACAGAACAACCCATCAGACTCACACATTTATTAAACCTAATTATACATATAATAGCGCAATTACATACATTATATTATTGAAAAGCACTGCCGTACAACGGCCTTATTCTCACACGCACTCTCCCTCGGATCCACAATCCGGTAGTTACTCCTAAAGGCACTTCGGCCTCAGCCTCTCCCCTCAGGGTCTTAATAGCCCATTAATAATTTACTGGCACCGCAGTCTCTCAATATCACCTTCCTATTGTCATACACCTTAGCATTCCCCTCGCACCTCAGCAGGGCAATAACACATTATTATTTCCATAGCCATCAACATGGCAACAACATAGTATCAGTTCACTAGCCTATCAACACGGCAACAATATAGTATCTCATTCACTCTCATATCTACGTCCCTGTCCGTGGCCTGACTGCCACGACTTTATGTGCCTCTACTGTCCTGCACTGACAGCCTCACTTCTGGCCTATGTGTGGCCTCCGGCCCTATGCTGGCCTATCCCCTGTGCTCATCGAGGTGGCTCTGCGGCCCGTCCCCGACACCAGTCATAACTGGAAAGACTCTCACTAGTCTTCTCGACTGCTTCCCCTTTATGTCCGCCCGATGGGCTTTTATTCACAGGTCCGATCCCTAGGACCTTCTAACTTGCAGTGATAGTTATACAGCGCTTTCGCCTCCTTCAGACCCCGCCCCCACTACTCACAACAGCACGCTTAACTTGCTGTCTACTGTGAGTCCTTACTCTACACCCGCTCTGTAGCAATCCCCTTAATTGCACTCACTCCACTCGTGACATCCTTTATAAAGTTGTATTGCTGATACTTTATAAGTTGTCTTTCTGATACTCTATAGAGTTGTGTTACTGATAATAATTTATGTTTTGTTATGAAAAAATGAATAAATTTCAGGAAAGATACAATGTAGATGTTCCAAGCAATTTGTGTTTCCTGATGTTGTGTGCTGTTTGCACAAGTTACTGATTGGCTGATTTATTCTGTGTCTTGATCCTTTCCCAACCATTTCCTGTGAATAAGTGACAATTTTGTTTGTGTAACAGGACAGGACGGGTAAACCGAGCGGGTCTCTCTCTATCTATGGCTATCTAATCTGACACCAAATAATGTAACACAGGACGAGACGAGCGGGGCTCTCTACACAGTCAAACATACAAACAAAACTATCAGGTTTTGAGAGGACAACAATTTTATTAAAAGGAAAAGAAAATAACAAATCAAATAATAAACACAATACAATAAACACATGACAATACAATAAACCACAATAAACAATACAAGACATTAAACAGCACAATAAACCCAACCGATAGGCGCGCTGAAGAAGAACCAAAAATAAACAGGAATTAACAGCACGCCTCATCAGTTAATCATTACATCATGCTAAAACAAGAGAATGCATCAAAAGAAAACATAAAAGTTAATAATAACCATATTCACATTGTAAACTAATATATGGGGATGGTCCAGCATGTCTATCAAACAGTAACGTATAATTTACTTTGTGAGCACTCCAGGGAGCCAACTCGAGTATAAGATGCAAGCCTACCAAGTAACATGTTTACTTCCCTTGGCTTAACTACAGGCTGACATAGGGCTATCCCACACGTTATAATTCTTATATTATAACAACGGCCATTATTCTAGATCAGGAAGAAAACTTAATTTGATTCCAGACAAGATAACATTAAGCCTTACATGTGTATACGCGCACCCTGTACGCATCAAATCTATCCTAGTTATGGAACGAGCTGGAGTTAAACTAACTACAATAAAATACAGTCTGCTGAGTCTACACACACACACCACAGAACTGTCCGTGCTAGGTGGCTCAATAAAAGACAATCCCATCTACTTACTTAGCCCACCCACGCACAACGTAGTATCCTTTAATTAACAATTACCATCATAATTAGCAGAGGATAGCAATAGCCAACTGGATCTACTCATTAAGTCAAAATTAATTAACTTAGGCCCCATTAGCCAACCTAGCTCAATTCCGCACATGCTAGATTATTAATATTACACAACACCCTAGTCCATACTGCCACAGACCTATCTCAACTCAGAGCCAAACTTATCCCTTTCCTATCCTCTGGATATAATACCAAACTCCTTACTCATAAAGTCATAGGAGTATCTCTAGGTGGACCAACCCACATACATGTAATAAGTCAACACCTAAGTCTCAACCAACAATAGCAAGTTATAGTCTCCCACTACAAGTGATATGATAATCATGGCATAAAGCCAAACCCAACTACATGGTACAACTACAAGACTGAACAGTCAAGTCAACCCACTTGTATTACCTCCAACAATACTGATATACCTAACCAGTACAAATTGAAGAAAATCAACTTAACACCTATGTAGCGAACATACTAATTCAATAATAAACATATAATAAATTAAGAAATTAAAGTAAATAATCATCATCCTTTAGTATAATGCCGATATCTGAGATCCCAAATGCTGTTTAAGTGTGGTAGCCACTGTAAACAGTCAGCCAGGATTGTTATTGTTGTTTGGGTCAAGCTTCCGTTTCCGGAAGCTATTAGCTAACCAATCCCGGTCTTGATTTGACTCGCTTGACCAAAACCCTGCTAGCGTCTGCTGTGACCTACTCACGGCTCACGCGCGTGCTCTGCAAATCCAACACCTCTCTCTTCATCTTAACTGGTCTACTCATTATCATAAAGTCCATAATGAATACGGCATCAATAAAGGTAACGAAAAGGCACACAAGACAAATCTACACATACATCATAGTCACACTGCTGATTTAAAGGAACCTAGAAATAATCATCCAACAATAACCTTACAACCCACGGAAGAACAAGTTAAAGTGAAGAATAACTTGGTTATAATTCTTGCCCGTTACTCTCTCTCTCTCTCTCTCTCTCTGTGACGTCTGTCCCTAAGAAGGACACGTTGAGCCTGAATGGCACCAACTGCAGATTAAGAATAACGATCTAGATCTGTCTATCTCTGATCCAAGTAGCGGGACTTAGACCACATCCTCCAGTAGTACTATTTGTTAGCACTTCACATAAAATCAGTCCGTCACAAATTACAGTTAAATGTTTCCATTTAATTACATGAACTAATCATGCGCGCTAGCGTTGATAGCATTCTAGAACAACCTTACACTCTCTCTCTGCAGGATACTGATAGATCTATACTAAGATAGAAACTTAGTAAGATAAACTTTACCATAGATTGTTAGCTGCTAGCCTGATTGCCTAACCAAGCTGAACAAAGTTCATCAAACCTCCAAGTATAATCCAATCATTATTATTTCACATCATCTAAATATTATTAAATACCAGAACTAAAATAATGGGTACAACTTACGTGAACTAACCAAATGAATTCACACTTGAACTACATCATCAGAGCTGGCACTTCACAAATCTTGAAATATAAATTATACAACTTCTTTTACTTTTATGTTAGTCTGGACACAATGACACGTCCTGCTGTCTTGAAGACTTGGGTGGAACTGACTGACCCACGCTATCATCTAAGCGTCACCCAAACACGCGCAACCCATTCACTCCTTACAGTTCACTAAGTGCAAATTCTAATAAAACATTAAAACAAATAAAAACATTTTTAAAGACCACCATCTTGCTCGTGTATGTTCCAAATACACTATCTTAAGGAAATATTACTTAACAAGATAAAAACTAAACAAAACTTACAATGTAGTGATACATAACAAGGTTCTACTTCTGGCACCAGGGATGGTCACTTAAATTGACCAATCCTGGACAATACAGACCACGCTAAGACTATGATTTAAAATTGGCGCATTGAGTACATCAGTTGGCAATGTTACTCAACACTTGCATGACTCATCTCAGTGCGTGATAAACAATAAGGGGAGATTATCTATGGTTTCTGTGTGGTTACTTCCCCTTGACCACGTCTAGTGGTCCAGCTGATCAAAATAACGGGTTTATCTCCCTTTCACTACAATGAGCTATGTTCTCAGGAAAGGGAGTTAAAGTTAAAGGAGATAGAGGCGCAAGTAAAAATTGCGGAATTGGAAAGCAAGAAGAATGCGCCAACGGAAACAGTTGAGCGGCAGCGGCAAAATAAAAGTGGTGTTCGGATTAAGCTGCCTACGTTCGACGACCAGAAGGACGATATAGACGCCTTCCTTTACAGGTTCGAGCTAAATGCACAACTGCAATGGGGGGAGAATAAGAAATTATGGTCCACCTACATGGCATCCTTATTGCAGGGTCGAGCGTTAACCTACTTTAAAGAGTTACAGCGCGAAGACGTGCATGATTACGATAAGCTGAAGTCTTTGCTGCTTCGCCGATTTGCGCGTACGGAGGAATATTTCCGGGAGAAGTTTAGGCGAGCACGTGCGGATACCAGGGAGGACTTTGCTGCCTTCGTCGCCAGATTGACGGAGTATTTCGCGAACTGGTTGGACTTGTCGCATGTTGGCACAGATTTTGTTAAATTGAAGGACCTAATGATCCGTGACCAGCTATACGCGTCGTGCCATAAGGATTTAGTGGCTTTTCTTAAGGAAAACGAACCCGCGACGGTGCAGGAGGCGTCAAAGTTGGCGGAAGCATACCGTACGGCACATCCGTCCAAGCCAGTGGCGAGGGCGTACGTGCAGGATGCTGGTTACGTCGCCGTGGTTGAGGGGTCGCCGACAGGACATAGTAGAGACAGGTCGCGTCAGCGTGGTGGCTTTAAGGGGCAAGCCCAGGTCCCACGTAGGGGGTATCACCAATCACCTGCATATGGAGCCGGTAAGTTTGACCGAGCAGGAGGGCGAGATCGCGGTAATGGCCGAGGGCGTTACGTAACCTTTGCCGATGATCGACGGCAGAGGGACTTTAGTTCCGGTCGCGATGGGTCACGGGGACCCAGGTCTTGTGGAGCACAGGGAGCGGAGTGTTGGACTGGCGGACGCGTAGGGCATTTTTCTCGGGATTGTCGGGCCGCGAAATGTGGGAACTGCGGAAGAGCAGATCACATTAGCGTGAATTGCCCTGCAGGTAGGATAGCGGCGAACGGGGATGGCAATCATAGTAGCTCCACTCAATGTTCCCCTAGTAAGTTTCACCATGCGGCCGCGTGTGTTACATCGGACAACGGAGGCGGACAGTATTCTAAGTGTCCCAGTTGTGAAAAATTATCATCTTCCGGTGTTTTACCTTGTGGGAGAAAGATTCCCGTTATTAATTCATGTCATACAGGGGGTGGTCTTAGGGTTTATTCGGGGTTTGTTGGGGACGAACCGGTGTCGGTTTTGCGTGATACAGGATCTACCGTTGTAGGAGTGCATAGAGTCTGCATTCACGAGTCACAGCTTACGGGTGAGACTGTCCCATGCATTCAATTTTCAGGGGCCATTGAGAAATTACCCATGGCAAAGATAGTGATTGATACACCTTTTCTTAGCGGGGAAGTCGAAGCAGTCGTCGGGTTTTTCCCAGGCGCCCAGCTCATCATTGGTAATGTATCTCGGGTAGTTTCCCCTTCTGAGGAGCATGTACAGGCATGGTTACAGTCTAAAGGTATTGACTTTTGTGCCGCAGTCGAGACACGTCGACAGGTAGCTGATAAGGGTAAAGTTAGACCTTTGCCAACGCCAGCGGTCAACCTTGATATCACACCAGAGCGCTTGGCGAAATTACAAAAGGAGGATCCATCATTGAGTCCATGTTTTGGGGAAGCGCGAACTGAGAAAACGAGGAAATATAAGAACGGTTCATCTTCCTTTCTTATCCAGGGGGGCATTCTGTTCCGTAAGTATGTCACAGTGGCTTCCGTTCTAAAGCAGGTCGTTGTGCCAGCGTTGCTAATTGCAACAGTATTGCGGTTGGCCCATGATATCCCATTAGCGGGTCATATGGGAATAGCTAGAACCAAGGAGAGAGTCCTCAAAAATTTTTATTGGCCATCAATCCACAGAGATGTACGGTTGTACTGTAAGACGTGCAGTGCGTGCCAAAGGACGACGCACAAGGGTCGTACACCCCAGGCTCCTCTTCAGAATATCCCCACGGTTTCAGAGCCTTTTAAGAAGGTCTCGATTGACCTTGTTGGCCCCATTCACCCAGCTACTGATAGGGGGAATCGGTTTTTTTTAACGGTCATTTGTAATGCTACGAGATGGCCAGAGGCGGTTCCTCTTCGTACCATAACGTCAGAAGTAGTCGCGGAAGCGTTGTTTGGAATCTTCGCTAGAGTAGGAATACCGGAACAGATTTTGTCTGATAGGGGCGCGCAATTTACGTCGGATATGATGAAGGAATTGTTTCGCTTATTTAGCATACAGCCCATCACTACCACCCCATATCATCCACAGGCTAATGGCATGTGCGAGAGACTAAACTCGTCGCTAAATCGATGTTGCGTAAGGTAGCTGCTGATCGCCCTAAAGATTGGGATAGATATATCCCTGCAGTATTATTTGCGTATAGGGAGGTACGTCAGGAGTCAACAGGATTCTCTCCGTTTGAGATGTTGTATGGTCGTAGTCCTAGGGGTCCAACTGATGTTCTTCGGGACATGATGACGTCGCCATCATCGGGAGACGATGAGCAAATTTCAGTGTTCCAGTACCTTGTTGATTTAAGAGAGAGATTATCTTCAGCGCGCACTATTGCGGAAGAAGCTTCTAGTGTCACTTCAAAAAGAGCAAAAAACTATAAAGATAGAGGGTCCAAACTGCGAATTTTTAAGCCAGGAGACAAGGTTTTATTGTTATTGCCTACGGATCATAATAAGTTATTAATGACATGGAAAGGTCCGTATACTATTGAGCGAGTCGTTTCGAAGGTAGATTATGCTATTCAGATTGATGGATCAGTTAAGGTTTTCCATGTTAATATGCTGCAGAGATTTTATGAGAGACCAGAGTATCTGTGTGCTCAGACGAAACCAGAGGAGAGTGTCTTCTCTGTTGCTTGTACGGGGGTCGTAGACCAGTCAGACAGTGACGTGAACGACACTGAGGCACAGGAAGAGGTACAAATTCAATTGCCGGAGTTAACTCCGACACAAGGTTACAGGGACGTAAAATTTAACCCTGACCTTACGAGTTCACAGAGTAGGGGACTTCAGACCCTGTTAGCGTCATTCCCAGATGTTATCACAGATTTGCCGGGTCGTACTACGGTGATCCAGCACCAAATAAAGTTGACTTCGGATAAGCCAGTATCTCTTAAACCTTATCTGTTGCCTTTTTCTTCCAGAGATAGAGTTATAAAGGAAGTTGAGGCCATGTTGAAGTTAGATGTGATAGAACCGTCAACATCGCCATACTCATCACCCATCGTCCTCGTGAAAAAACGTGATGGATCGGTGCGGTTCTGTATTGATTTTCGCAGACTGAACACTATTACGGTAGGCGATAGGGAGCCTATACCATTCCAAGAGGAACTAATAGCTTCACTGGCTGGTTCCACGTGGTTCTCGAAGATAGATTTAACAAAAGGGTATTGGGAAATTCCTCTTGCTGAGGAATCTAAACAGTACACGGCTTTCCAAACGCCCGTAGGATTGTTTCAATTGAAGGTCATGCCATTTGGGTTGGTAAACGCGCCAGCTACGTTTGCAAGATTAATGAGACTGGTATTGAAGGACATACCTAATGTCGTGTCATTCTTTGACGATATAGCGTGTCATACGTCGTCATGGTCTGAACATATTCAGACACTAACAGTAATTTCTAAACGATTGCGTCATTTTGGGTTAACTGCTAAAACCGCAAAGATGGATTTGGCATGTCCAGAAATAGTATTCTTAGGACATCTCGTGGGTAGAGGTATTCAGAGACCTGAAATAACAAAAATTGAGAAATTAGTAGGGTTGCAAATCCCTAAGACAAAGAAACAAGTGAGAAGCTTAGTGGGAATTTTAAATTATTACAGGAAGTTCATTCCGAACTTTTCCTCTTTGTCATCTCCTCTTACTGACCTTACTAAGAAGGGACAGCCCGATAAGGTCCAGTGGACGTCTGTTTGTCAGACAGCATTTGATAAATTGGTGACAGCATTATCATCGTCACCCATTCTGATACTGCCAGATTTTCGATCTAAATTTATCCTCAGAACAGATGCATCGGACTCTGGTATCGGCGCTTGTCTTCTACAGGAGAAGAACGAATGTTTCCATCCTGTATGTTATGTCAGTCGAAAGTTATTGCAGAGAGAAAGGAAGTATTCTGTAATAGAGAGGGAGTGTCTTGCCATTGTGTGGTCCGTCCAAAAATTGGGACGTTATCTGATGGGACGAGAATTCTACATCCAGACAGACCACAAGCCACTAACGTTTTTGTCTAAGAATCGTTCATCCAGCCCTCGCTTATCTAGATGGGCATTGGCTTTACAGCCGTATACGTTCGTCATTCAACCGATTCCAGGAACCAGCAATCATATCGGCGACTACCTTAGTCGAGCCTAGGTGAAGATTTCAGTGGCTTACACATCGGAGGACAGGAACATTCGACAGACAGAACAACGAAGAGTCGCAGATGGTGCACAATTGAAAACGTATGTCAGCAGAAATTGGGAAACATATAAACATTGACAGTGATCTGTGTGAACCATTCATCGATCTTAAAATATTGACATTATAAATATTGTATTATTATGAAGAATGGTTGATAGGTTGAGTGATTTTGATTCTGTGTTGGGTATTATGTTTTGGTTAGGTATTGATGATGTGATATGTATATGCATGGTGCGGGGCAGATTGATCGCCAGGTTTTCCTCTGATTTGGGTATCATATGTGCTGTGGGCATGAGTGGGTCATTTTTACGTAAATATCGCTCACGCTCACTCGTTGACATTTATCTTGATGCGATTTGGAAATTAATTGCATTAATTTTTTTGGGGTGGGGGATGATGTCACGAGTGGAGTGAGCGAGATTCAAGGATTACGGGGGCATGGAAGTGTAGGATGGACTCACGGGATAGTGAGGCTGCTCACCTGTATTGACTTCTGTTAGTTAGCGTGGAAGCGTGCAAGACGTGAGTAAAGTGAAGGCGATGAGGTAAATCTTGTGTAGTGAAAAGTCACTGCAAGTTAAGAAAGTCCAAGGGGACAGACGTGAAGAGAGCAGTCGGGAGATTGTTGTGTGTTTTCCAGTGATGACTGGTAGGTTGAACTGTGATTGATAATTATGATGATTGATGTACTATATTCTCCTAGGACCATGATGTAAATAAGTTATATGTGAGGAATGTGAAAGTCATTGATTACTGTGTATAGAGATGGGCGCAATGAGCGATAGATGTAAGTTCGGATCATGGATTCGTAGCGAGTCTGAGTGTTGTGTGGTAGGGTAGAGGTGTGTTACCGTAAGAGGTGTGGTGAGTGAAAGGTGGACTATTGTGTGTACGCTTGATAGTTCGTAATGAGTGGTGAAGTGGATAGTAATTGTATGGTGTTATAGAAATGTAATGTTATTCTTATAGGTGCCGGGGTCGGGCAGAGAAGCCACCCGCGGTGAGCGGACTTGTGCCGGGGTTGGGCAGAAGGCTACCCACAGGCCTGCCTGAGTGAAGCTGTCGTGCAGGACAGCGGGAGCACATGAGTCGTGGCAGTCTGGCCACAGACAGGGGCGTTGTTATTAAGATGTTAATGTGCTATTAAGATGTTAATGTGCCATTGAGAATATAATGTGCTATTGAAATATTAATGTGCTATTAAGACCTCGAGGGGAGATTGAGACACGGAGATTAGGTTGAGCCGGAGCCAATAAGAGAGGCCCGCAAGTAGTACATATATAGATGTGAGGCTGAGGCCAGAGCATATTTTAGAAAGTATTATCGGGTTGTGGACCCGTAGAAGAATGAATGTCGGGAATACTGACCATTGAATGGTATTTGAACTGAAGAATGTAATGCACATATATCTTTCTTTTTTATGTATAATAAATGTGTGAGTCTGGTTGGGTGTTCTGTTAAGTGTTATACTTGTTCGTTCGTGATTGTTGTCCTGTCATAATTATTACATTTCCCAGTCTGGGATTTGTGACAGACAAGACGAGCCGACCTCGGCTTTCGACGCCGCGGATAACAGCGGGAGGGGAGAGAGCGGGGGTGTGGCCTACAGACACTACAGGAGAGAGCGGGGGTGTGGCCTACAGACACTACAGGAGAGAGCGGGTGTGGCCTACAGACACTACAGGAGAGAGCGGGGGTGTGGCCAACAGACACTACAGGAGAGAGCGGGTGTGGCCTACAGACACTACAGGAGAGAGCGGGGGTGTGGCCTACAGACACTACAGGAGAGAGCGGGGGTGTGGCCTACAGACACTACAGGAGAGAGCGGGGGTGAGTAGTGTAGGAATGGACGCCATGGACTCATCTTTTAAAATTTTTAAAAATTCAACCTTAAAAAAAAAAAAAACAAATTCACCCCCTATTGACACCTAAAAATTCAAAAAAAAGTTTTGTCCCACAGTTTGAGAACCAGCAATGTCCCTTTCTAAACCACCTTTTAAAACACATAAGCTTTTTAAAAAAAATGAACCCACGAGTTTTAGAGAGTTTGAGAATCTCAGAAAATTCAAGTTTTAAATGTATTTAATTCCACTTCCTATTAAATTATTTAATATTTGTTTTGAGTTCGGAGATAGAACTCCGTTCGTGTTCGAAGATACATTTGAACTATTTACTTTTTTTGGTTTAAAAACTTTATCAACTATAAATTTATTAACAGCTTTTTGTCCTAAGTCAGTTGCTGTTTTCTTTGCAACATTTGATACAACTTCTTTTGCAACTTTGCTAGGAACAGCTGAAATTATCGAATCAAAAAAACCTGATCTATAATATTTATTACTATATCCTCCATAAACATATTTTCTTTTTTTGTTTTTATTTATTACCAACATCGTCGATTTTATATAGCAATTTTTAACTGTAATTTTTTAAACTCATTAGTGTTAATACTTTTTTGTCTATATAACTCATCTATAATACTTACAATTTCATTTACAACACCTGTATTTCCTGCTTCTTTACTAGCTATTAATAATGATAATCTCTGTATTAAAGCATCAGGATCTGACGGAAGAAATCCTGTTCCGGAATAAGTTAAACTTCTATGATCATGATCATCATAAAATTGTTTATTTTCCCAAATCGGTTTTACGATATTCATGTATTTCTGTCCTCCACTAGATTTAGGTCTGGGATTATTAGGATCATTATTGTGTTTTATGGCATTAGTAGAAAATAAAATACGTGCATAATTATTTCTGTCTTCATCTAAAAAAATTTGAGGATCTCTACTGGTTATTAATTCCCACAAACCAGGTGTTCCTTCATATTTATCTTCTCCAATAATAATATCATCATCATCAACTTTTATTTCTTTATTTCCAATATAAAATTTATCATCTAAAGAATAAATTCCAAAAGTTTTATCCGCATTAGTTGTACCTAAGTATTTCTTTAAATAAGTTGCTGCTGTCGGACCAATTTGTTGTATTGGAGAAGAGGCAATTGCTTGTAATGAAGGTTCAATCATTTTCAATTGTTGACCTTGTTCTATAGCAAGTGGAATTTTTTGTATTTCTTTCTTAGTTTCTTCTGTTGCTTTTTGTGTACTTTCTGTGATAGGAGCAAATACTTTGGAAAATTCTCTTTTCATTTCAATATCTCCTACTCTTTTGCTTAAGTTACTTAATTGAATATTTTTTTTGGTTTGTAAAAATTCATTAACAAGAGCTTCACGTTTTGAAGGATCTTCAATTTTTAAAAAAGACATTTTAATGGAATAAAAATCAAACCAGTTTTTTTATTTTTTTCAATGGATCATCTATATTTAATTCAGGATCACTTACTTTCTTATTTTTTATTGCATTTTTCATTTCTCTAAAATTTTTTTCTTCATCTAAAATAAGTTTGAATTCTTCATCTGAAATTTTTCCATCTTCAAGAGCATTAGAAATATAAGTTTGAATTGTATTAAGTTTTGATTCCAATAAAAATAAGATTTTCTGATGTTTATCAGCTTTATGTTGTAATTTTTTATTTATGTATCTTAAAACTATACTTAATAAACCTGTACTTATTGAAAGACCTTCTATAATAATAGCCACAGGAATGTTAACCACTGTAGATAAAAGTATTACTCCTGTTGTTCCCATTCCAATGGCTATAGTTTTTAAAGTTACATCAGTTCCGTCAATTATATTTAAAGCTTTTGAATATTTCTTAACTGTTATTCTTTTGTTTTCTTTAGTTCTTTCAAAAGACTTTTGAATGTCAAGAATTTTTGTCATTCTATAATCTGAAGCTTCCATTTTTATAATAAATTTTTTGACCAAAACAATTCTTGGTTACACCAACATATTTATAAACGGAATACTTTTAACCAAATCACTCAAAAAACCTTTACCGTTATAAACTTGTCCTTCTCGTTTTAAATACAATCCATCTCCTTTAAACTCCCCATTACCGCTTCCTTTTACAGTTCCTAAATATAAACCTTGTCCATCAGTTTCAATTTGACAGAGACATCCACCTTTTTGTAAATACAATCCGTCTCCAACTCCATAGGAAGGTCTATGACCGTCTCCTAATAATTTTTGAACACCACTACTTGCTAAACCCGTAAGCCCGCCTATTCCTATGGCTTTTGCAACTGATGGAACAACTTCAGATAACAATGGGAGTGCCATTCTAGCAAGAGCAGCCAGAAACCCTCCTTCAATTTTCATGTTATATTTTATTTGTCTTCTACTTAGAGTAATATCAGCTCCTTTATTTTGATTAAATGATTTTTTCAATTTAGTTATTTGTCTTTGTGTTAATGCTAAAACATCATTTCCCGGTTCTGCAGTAATTCTAATAGTAACAGGAAGATTCTCTTTCATAGCTCTTTGAATTTTTTCTTTCTGATTATCAGAAATATTTAATTGAACTTTTTCATATGCCATTTTTAAGAAATAAATTTTAACGTCAACTTCGCGTTACGTTCAACTTTACGTTACGTTCAACTTTACGTTACGTTAAAACTTGGTTCGTTGTAGTTCCTTTTCATAAAAAGAACCAATAATTTCTTCATCATCTAAATCTTTTATTTTGTAAGTAATTGGGTATGTATATAAAATTTTATCTATTGTAAATATTTCTTTTGTCCATTTTGGTGTGTAACCTTTCTCAAAATTTTTTTTCTTCTTTGTAATTCTAACTCTATCACCTAATTTAAATTTAGGCTGCGATGCCAATTGTTTCTTTGTATAGAAATTTCTGTACACGGTTATTTCATTTTCTTTTTTACTTCCTTCAACAGGAGTCATTTTTATTGATGAATGATAGGTGTTAATATAATCATATACCAAATCATCTAAAACATCTATATATTTCGTAGTACCATTCGCCGTGAAATATTTAAACATTTTTTCTTTCATTGTTCGGTTCCATCTTTCCACTACAGAACTTTTCTCTTCATTCTCTGTGGAATAGATTTCTTTGAAAAGACTCTTAACATGTTTATTATAGAATTCACTTCCTTTATCAACCCATAATTTTTCTGGGTGTCTGCTGATCTTTTTAAATCCTTCAGCAACTGTTAGTCCGCTTTTATTTTTTAAAGGAATCATCCAACTATATTTTGAGAAAACATCAATGACAGCAAGAATGTATTTAAATCCTTTGTTTTGCTTAGAATAAGCAGACATGTCAACTAAATCAGCAGCCCATATTTTATCAATTCCATTAACTATCACTCTTCGTCCAGAGACATAAAAGGTATCGACATCAATGCCTTCAAGACGGAAATGGCCAATGCTCTCGAGAACTTTGAAGGCGACATCACATCTTATAATAACATCCAGCAAGATCTACTACAGCGACATGCACCTATCAAGACCAGGTCAATCTCCAACAGACCGTTCGCTCCATGGTACACCCTAGATGTCAAAGCAGCCAAAGCAGAATGTCGCAAAGCAGAAAGGAAATGGTTAAAGACAGGTCTTACAGTCCACAAGGACATTTTCAAACACCAGAAGAACAAATGGAAATGTGTTATTAAACTTGCAAAAAAAGACTTCTATGTCACTAAACTTCAAAATTCTACATCTTGTAAGGAACTTTTTAGTATTTGTGATGAACTCACAGGGAAAAGAAAGGAAACACCTCTACCCACAATTTACGAGAACAATTTGTTGCCCAATGTTTTTGCTGATTATTTTCATAAAAAAGTTACAACTATCCGAGAAAATCTTGACAGTTTTGATGCCATTGATCATTTTGATGAGTTTCAGGGAAATCCTATAGACACTTTTGGTGTTGTGTCGAATGAATCTGTAAAATCTATCATCATGGCATCGCCATCAAAATGTTGTGACCTCGATCCTATTCCTACATTTTTGGTTAGATCTTGTATTGGTGAACTGGTTCCAACTATTACAAAAATAATAAACAACTCTATTTTAAGTGGGTCTGTCCCTGATTATTTTAAAACAGCCTGGGTAACACCACTTTTGAAAAAAAACGACTCTTGATCAAAACATGTTGAAAAATTATAGACCCGTCTCAAACCTTCCTTTTCTTTCAAAAATCCTTGAAAAGGTGATATTACAACAACTAATGTGTCATTTGAGAAATAATGACCTGTTGGAACCATTTCAATCTGCTTACAGAAGTAACCACAGTACTGAAACTGCACTATTAAGAATCATGAATGACATATTAGTAAAGGCAGATTCTGGAAATATTACTCTGCTAAATTTGTTGGATCTATCAGCAGCGTTCGACACCATCGATCACGAAATCCTGCTCAGAAGGCTAGAAACATCGTTTGGAATCAGAGGGGTCGCCCTTAAATGGGTCGAATCTTACCTGTCAAATCGCCACCAATTTGTTGTAACCAACAAAATAAGATCTTTTTCTTATGCGCTTCAGTATGGCGTACCACAAGGCTCAGTGCTTGGTCCTATTTTGTTTACTATCTATACTATTCCACTTGTACATGAAATAAAGAAATTTAATTTACAATATCATTTCTATGCTGATGATACCCAGCTCTACAGTTCTGCCTTGCCATGCGATGTTGACAGCCTTCTGCAGCAGGCTGGAAACTGTATAACAGAAATTAAAAGCTGGATGAACCAAAACAAACTGGCACTAAATGAGGATAAAACTGAGGTTATTTTTATTAGGCCGTGAGCGGGTTCTGCAAGAAGTGGACAGAACTGAGATGATAATTGGCACTAATTCAATAGAAATTTCAAAAAAAGTAAAAAACCTAGGGGTTTACATTGATTCAAATCTTTCTATGTCATCTCAGGTTAGTCACCTCATTCGTATTCTATACATGGAAATCTGGAAAATTGGTAAAATCAGACATCTTATTTCAACTGAAACTGCGGCTGTTTTAGTAAATTCTTTTGTACTTTCAAAGCTTGACTATTGCAACTCCCTTTTGGCTGGAATTTCACAAAAAAATATTAGAAAACTCCAAATTGCTCAAAACAATGCAGCGAGACTTGTTTTGAAGAAAAAGAAAAGAGATTCAGCACTGCCACTTCTGCAGAGTTTGCACTGGCTGCCAGTCGAGAAAAGAATAATGTACAAATTGTCATCCATTTGTCACAAATGTGTCAATAATACTGCTCCATCGTACCTAGTTGATTTAACTGATTACTATGTTCCATCTCGTCAACTAAGATCATCATCTGACACTACAAAATTGAAAGTACCTAAAATGAATCTGTCCACTGTAGGAGAAAAGTCCTTTTCATTTCTTGGCCCTACCATCTGGAACACTCTTCCAAAGACAACCAGGGAAATTAATGACATTGGTTCTTTCAAACGCCATCTGAAGACCCATTTCTTTCAGACAAACTAGGCTAGGTGTTTTTCGGCAGCAACAATAGTAAATATTTTTGAATTTCTTTTGTGTATGCGTGTGTGTGTGTGTGTGTAAGAGTTTGTTAAAGCGCCCAGAGCTTGTCATCGACGGGGTTGGGCGCTATATAAATGCAATATATTATTATTATTATTATTATTTTCTTAAATTTTTTAATTACCGGTTTATGAAGTTCTTCTGCTAAATCACTCGTAAGGCTTTTTTTTTTCCGCCCATTCCAAAAGTTTTTTTCATTTTAATAATAGGTTCAACAATATTTCTATCTATTCTTTCTCTTAATGTTGGTTTTAAAATGGAATCTAAAGAATGTATCATCTTTTTATCACATACTTCATTTCTGGATTTAGTATCTTGATTTTGTAAATAACAAATATCGTGATGCATTGCGGCTTCATCAACTCTATTAATTGGTTTACTCCAAGATTTTGGTGTGACATCTGAATTCAACCGTTTTTTTAAATTGGTTCCCGGTCCTGTAAAATTATGACCCGGCAAATGCATTTCAAAAGGAAATTTGTTGATGATTTTATTGGTTACTCCTTTCCCTTGGGATATGCCAGGTATAAATTTTGTTTTAGTACTTCCACAAATTACACATTTGCCTCTTAACATATTTCTATTATTTTTTGTTTTAACTAATTCAATACCTTCCATAGTATCGGTTTGCTTTTTACATTTTAAACAATACATCAGCGAAGCTGCATCTTTGGACATTAACGAAGTTTTATTTTCAGACATTTTTAATATATATAAAATGGAAAAAATTTTGATCAAGCAAAGCTCGAAGAATTGCAATACTTGTTTTATTCGAAAACCTCTTGATTTATTTTACAAGGAAAGAAAAAGTTCAGATGGTCATAAAGCAAAATGTAAAGAATGTATGAAACTTCAAAAACATTTACATTATGTAAGAAATAAGGAAAAATATAAACAAGCATATCGAGAATTTATGAAAAGAAAGTCTATTAAAAATAATTCTTAAAAAATGGTCGAAAAAATCTTCAAAGATATTATCAAAGAAACCATTATTGACGATGTAAAAGAAAAGAATACTTCTAGATATTTCAAATTAATTAAGGAAAGAGTGAGAAAACTTGTTGAAAATTTTAAAGACAATAAAACAGTAAAAGTTAAATTAATAATAACTTCTGAATTTAATACTCCTTTAGCGTTTGATATTATTGAAGCACATTATAATCCAAAACAATTAGGTACTATAAATTCCATGAATGAGTTTAATAAATTTTATGATTCCATTGAGGAAAAGTTTGATGCTTGGGTTGCTGAATTTCAAGATAGAGGATCTGGACATGTCTTTAATCAAATTATTAAAACAAATGTAAAACTTTATAAAACTAAAACTTTAAGAGGTTCTTCTTATATTCCTACTCCGTTTAAAAGTAAAAATATTATCAATGTTCAAAATAAAAAAGACAATAAATGTTTTCTTTGGTCTATATTAGCTAAATTGTATCCTGCTGATGATAATAAAGAGAGAGTTTCAAAATATAAACAATATGAAGATTGGTTCAATATGAAAGGAATTAAATATCCAGTTAAAATTAAAGATATTCCTAAATTTGAAAAACAGAATGGTATGTGTGTAAATGTTTTTGCATTTGAAAAACCAGAAGATAAATATTCTATATATCCAATTTATACCTCTGTTGATAAGCAGAGCTGCATTGATCTTCTATATTTAGAAGATGATGGAAATACTCATTACTGTCTTATAAAAGATTTGGAAAGTTTATTAGCAGATAAATCTCGTAACAAAGCTTTCATCTGCAGGAATTGTATGAATATATTTAAAAGAGAAGAGACATTAAATAACCATAAAGAGAAATGCTTAAATCACAAAATGTGTAAGACAATCCTTCCAAAAGAAGGTGATAATATTTTACAATTTACAAATCATCATTTCAAATCTAGATTACCGATAGTTTTCTACTGTGATTTTGAATCATGTAATAAAAGAATATATACAACGCAACCAAATCCAAATGAACCTTATGAAAATAAACTTTTTAAACAAGAAGCTATTAGTTTTGGAATGTATATAAAATCCGATTATGATAATTTATGTCCTTCCGTTTATCATACTTATACCGGAGAAGATGCAAAAGAAAAATTTGTCGAAATGATTATGATGTATTATAACGAAATCTGTAAAAAACTAAATTACTATTGTCACGATCACGTGCGTGAAGATGGTCACGACCACGTGTGTGATGAGTACCTAACTTATTTACCTTTCAAACCCAGCTAACAAGCCAAGCAAGCAGACCAGCGATCAACGGACACATGGAGTGAGATTTAAATTAAACGATATTTAATTATAAATGCATGACAAAACTTATGTCAAAACATTCAACTCATGATAATCACATACATAATCACAAAAACAGAGATACTTCAAATTTACTCTTGGGGATCATGGCTATTATCTGTTCCCCGTTTCACATCTAGATCTAATCCCTCTGTCTATAAACTTAACTACGTATACTTAATAGTCTCTGTCAACAGCTGCCCTCCTCGTTGATGCAGTTTCACGTCTCCAGAGTTCACACGATCCTTTCTAGATCTCTAACTTCGACGATAAAAGGGGAAACAGACGTCCCTGGCTTCACACAAAAAAGAACACACAGTTCACACCCGCCATCGTAGATTACTAGCTCCTTGAGGGGTTATCATCCCGTCCTCAAAGACTCTTCTTCTTCTGCAACCACACAGCACATCGACGGTTCACACCCGCCATCGCAAATCACGAGCTTCTGATGGGTTCCCATCCTATCATCAGAACTCCTCAACTTCTGGTCCCCATGGCACGACCGGACTTGTCGCCCGGACCGATTAACTTCTTCTTATTGGGAAATACATGTGAACATCATGGATCCCTCACACACCTAACACTTCTGGTCCCCACTGGCACGACCTTCCACTTGTCGCCCGGACCGATAAATTCTGCGTCTTCCTTTCAGGAATGAATAACTTGGGAACCTCATAGATCCCTCACATACTTAACACCCCTGGTCCCCATGGCACGACCTTCCACCTGTCGCCCGGACCACTTCTCGCTGCGCCTTCCTTTAGGAACGAATAATTTGGGAACCACGTGTGTCGAGCTTCTCCTCTATTTATACTCCCGAGGTTTTTGCACACGCGACTAGTTTAAAGCGAGTCGTGTGTATCTATCCACGCTCGTCAACAATGTTAAAACCCGTGTTTTCCCCTGCTAAGCTCACCCCCCTAGACTCGTGGCGCACAAGGCCACCGACCTTCCTCGTGACAGTAATCTTTCATGCTAGTCAACAACTTAAAAAAACTCCCCATCTCCCCTACTAAGTTTACCCCCCTCTATACTCGTGGCGTACAAGGTCATCAACCTTAATCGTGACACTATAAAAAAGCTAAAGCTAAATTAACTTATGCTCAAGAAAAAGAATTTAATAAAGCAACAAACTGTTATATTTGTAATATTGAATTTTCTAACGAAAAAGAATTTTCTCACGAAAAAGTTCCCAAAGTAAGAGAACACAATCATTACAATGGTAAGTATCGAGGAGCTGTTTGTCAATCTTGTAATACCAAAGAAGGAAAACAATCTAAAGTAATTCCAGTATTTTTTCACAATGGCAGTGGTTATGATTTTCATTTCATAATAGAAGAAATAATGAAATATGAAGATAAGTATAATAAACTTTCATTGCTTGCTAAAACATCTGAAGAATATATTTCATTTGAATACGGAAATTATTACAGAAAATTAAGATTCCTAGATAGTTATAGGTTTTTATCAAACTCTTTGGATGGTATAGTAAAATCAATGGATGATTTTCCGATCTTGAAAGAACATTTCCCGGATAATTACACTGATCAGCAAAGCTGCAACTCCGTTGATTTATTCAAAAGGAAAGGTGTTTACCCTTATGAATATGTTGATTCAATTAATCGATTAAAAGAAAAACAATTACCACCAATAGAAAATTGGTATTCAACTTTAAGAAAAGAAGGAATTACAGAAGACGAATACCAACATGCTTTAAATGTTTGGAATACTTTTGAATGCAAAACTTTACAAGATTATCATGATTTGTATCTAAAAACAGATGTTTTACTTTTAGCCGATGTATTTGAAAAGTTTAGAGAATTTTTCCTAACCAATCATGAAATTGATCCGTGTTATTGTTTCTCAGCTCCTGGATTAACTTGGCAATGTGGATTAAAATATACGGGAATTAAACTAGAATTATTAACAGATTTAGATATGCTACTAATGTTTGAGAAGGGAATAAGAGGTGGTTATTCAGGAGTTTTAGGACCTCGATATGTAAAAGCTAATAATAAGTATTTACCAGATTATGATCCTAAAAAGAGATCAAATTATTTACTGTACCTCGATGCAAATAATTTATATGGAGGAGGAATGTCAGAACCTCTACCGGTTGGAGATTTTAAATGGGAGGATCAATCATTCTTGAGAAACGTTCCTGAAGGAAGAGGATATATTATCGAATGTGATCTTGATTACACAGTTAAAGCAAAAGTAAACACCAAAAGATTTCCTTTAGCTCCAGAAAAATTAAAAATAAATGAAGACGATTTAAGCGATTTGCAAAAATACCATTTACAATTAGAAAACAAAAAAGTAGGAAATGTAGAAAAACTAATACTAAATTTAAAAAATAAAAAGAACTATATTATACATTATAAATTATTGGAATGTTTTAAATCCCTTGGATTAGAAATTTCTAAAGTTCATAAAATAATTTCTTTTAAAGAAGAACCTTGGTTAAAAAAATATATTGATTTTAATACCAATCAAAGAACAAAATCAAAATCTGACTTTGAAAAGAATCTTTGGAAATTAATGAATAATTCCTTCTATGGAAAAACTCTTGAAAACATAAGAGATCTAATTGAGTTAAAACTATTATCAGATGAAGAACAAGTAACAAAATTAATAAGTAAACCTAATTTTAAGGAATCAATTATTTTTAATGAAAACCTAATTGGTATTGCTAATAACATAACATCAATAAAATTTAATAAACCAATTTATCTCGGAATGTGTGTTCTTGATTATTCCAAACTGGTTATGTATCAATTTTATTACAATGTTGTTAATGAACTGTGGAAATCTAATGAAGTTGTTGGATTTGATACCGATTCATACTTTCTTAATATCAGAACTGAAGATGTTTATGAAGATATGAAAAAAATAATAGATGATTTAGACACAAGTGATTATCCAAGAGATCATTTTCTTCATTCAACTAAAAATAAAAAAGTTATTAATAAATTCAAAGATGAACTCAATGGTAAAGTTATGAGTGAAATAGTTTTTCTTAGAAGTAAAGCATATACATATAAAGTTGTCGATGAATCGACATGTAAAAAATTAAAAGGTATTTCAAAAACGACAATTAATAAAGATGTTACGTTTGAAGATTACAAAAATTGTTTATTTAATAATGAAATTAATTATAAAAAGATGAATGTGCTAAATTCTGATAAACATGAAATGTACATAAAAGAAATAAATAAAAAAGCTCTAAGTCCTTATGATGATAAACGATATATACTTGATGATGGTATTAAAACTCTTCCATATTCTGACCAATTTACAAATATTGTACATGAAATGGTAGAGAATGTTAAATTTTGAATAACTCTGAATATCATTAACATTCTAGAACTTTATTTTTTTGATTTAGCTTTGAATAACTTCAACTTTGTTGATTAACTTTGAATAACTGCCAAATTCCTTCCATCAGATTGAAATGAAATTATTTTATCAGAAATAACTAAAGCAAAAGCTGTGGTATCTGCAGGAACATTTTTATTAAATGTAGCCTTAACCATTATATCAGTTATGCTATTTTTTAACCTTTCACTTTGTTTTGAAACATCGAAAACAAATAACGGATAAAGCGTTTTGATAATCAATCGTGGTAATAGTTGGATTGCTAACTAATTCATCTATATCATAAAATTTTGATTTAAATGATACAGCATCATTATATACTCTAGAGAATTGAAACTTAGGGAATGATAGTTGATAATCAGATTCTGGATAACGCCTAGAATTTAACTGAACATTAATATTTCTCACATCCAGATTATTGAATATCGCTGCATTTTCTTTTTGATCAGATCTACTTTTTGTTTGAAAAGCTATTATGATCCATCTAGGTTTTTCGGGAGAAGCTTTTACAGATAACCTACATGCAAACTGGGTTCCTATAGGAACTGTTATTGAATCACATTGTCTACTTCTATACCCAACATTTAATTTTGCTTTTGATTCAATAATTTTATATAATTCAAACTTCTGTTGATCTGCTGGTAAAACATGTGGAACATACCATGCGATTTTATCAAGAGTAACTTTTCCTTCGGCAGCTTTATCATCTTTATAAATTGCAATATTTGAATCTGGCCTTTTGTACAGAGTAAGTTGTTGAGTAAATCCATAAAGAATCTTATCATAATCCTCTGCGAAACCGAAAATATGTTTCAGAGGAATTAGAAAGGAAAATGTTCCTTTAGGATCAGGATATTTTAGCAATATCTTTTGTCTCGTGTCAAAACCTTCATTATTATTAATTTGGTCTTTTATCCACAATGAATTAAGTCTATTTGAAGAATACTTGAGTAATCCTAACATTGTTGTTCCTCGTCCTGGATGATTTAAATTTTCAATTTCTTGTCCTGATAACTGATATTTTATAAAATTAAACAAATACATTATGCCATTATTACATAAAGTTATTTTATCATCAGCAGCATATAATGTTCCATCTGTTTTTGTAAGTCTACCTTCAATTATTATATAGCTTTCACTTGGATGAGTAAAAATATCTTGCAATTCAATATTTATTCTAATTTCTCCTCCGCTGTTTAAATTTGTACCGGTAATAGGATTGTATTCATGGTATTCATATTGTTCAATACTTTCATCTACTTTAAAATCTTCTTTAATTTCCAAAATGTCTTCCATTTTAATAATATCTAATTTGAGCATCTGTAACAGGTGCAACACTAAATCGTATTCTACTAATTGCAGCTTTTATACTAAAAGTTAAATAAGGTAGCTCTAATGTCTCTCTACTTCTAAGCAAAGGTTTTCTTTTTATAACTTTTATATATTCTTCATTTTTTTCTTTATTAAACATATCTAGAATTATAACTGAACTTTCCAAGTTATTTAAAAAAAGGTCTTTATCTTTATATTCTAAAAAGTCCAAAAAAATTACAATATGCTTTATTAATTCAGAATAATTTTCAGATTTTTTATAAACAAAATAACCTTTTCCATTAATTCTTTCATAACCCATATGTAGAAATGTAGGTGTTACTTCCATTAAACCAGTATTTTTATATGTTATTACGCCATTAATTGGTTTAATATCAATATCCCATTCGGGTTTTTTAGGAAATTCAGCGCTTTTATATAGTCCATTATTCATTAATTGAAAACAATATAAACTATTTAGTTCTCCTGTAGATAAAAAACCTTCAACATTTTTTAAATCTTCTAAGTTAACTGCATGGCTATCAAACGGAGTAATTTTCGTAGATTTATTAACAGATCTGCGACTTCGTCGATCATCATCATCAGAGCTAAGATCTAGTTGATCAATGTTAATTCTGTCACAAATCCCAGACTGGGAGATGTAATAGTTTATGACAGGACAACAATCACGAACAAACAAGTTTAACACTTAACAGAACAATCCATCAGACTCACACATTTATTAAACATAATTATACAGATAATAGCGCAAATACATACATTATATTATTGGGATTAACTGCCGTACAACGGCCTTATTCTCACACACACTCTCCCTCGGATCCACAACCCGGTAGTTACTCCTAAAGGCACTTCGGCCTCAGCCTCTCCCCTCAGGGTCCTAATAGCACATTAATAATTCACTGGCACCGCAGTCTCTCAATATCACCTTCCTATTGTCATACACCTTAGCACTCCCCTAGCACCTCAGCAGGGCAATAACACATTATCATTTCAATAGCCCCTCAACATGGCAATAGTACATTATTAGTTCCTAGCCCATCAACATGGCAATAGTACATTATCACATTCACGCTCATATCTACGTCCCTGTCCGTGGCCTGACTGCCACGACTTTATGTGCCTCTACTGTCCTGCACTGACAGCCTCACTTCTGGCCTATGTGTGGCCTCCGGCCCTATGCTGGCCTATCACCGTAGGCGGCGCTCTTTGGCCCGACCTCGGCACCTACAAGAATAACATTACATTGGTATAATACCCTACCATTTCTATTCACTCCACCTCTCCTTACAACCCATGAAGCGTACACACACTAGTTCACCTTTCACTCACCACACATCTTACGGTAACACACCTCCATCGGAGTACACACTACTCACTCGCGCTACAAATCCATGAACTCACTTTCATCTATCGCTCATGGCGCACATTGCTATATCCAATATCAAGGACTTCCACATTCCTCACATATACTTATTTACATCATGGTAATAGACGAATATAATATAATACATCAATCATAATTATCAATCAACGTTCTACCTACCAGTCATCACTGGAAAAACTCTCTCACTGGTCTCTCGACTGCTCCCCTTATGTTTGCCCACTGGGCTTTCTCTTGCGTCCGTTCAGTAGGACGTTCTAACTTGCAGTGATAGTAATACAGCGCTTTCGCCTCCTTCAGACCCCCACCACTCATAACATGCACGCTTTTCTTACTTGTCTACGTGCGTTAATTTTACTCTCCTCCTTTCCCGTCTTTCCCTACTTGTCTGCCGTGAGCCCTTCTTACTCTACACCCGCTCTGTAGCAATCCCCTTAATTGCACTCACTCCACTCGTGACAAATTCGTTCATCCATTTTTTCTACAAATAATTTATTTCATCTAAAGTTACTGGTAATTGTGTAAATCTTATGCGATGGATCATAAACTCTTTGTAAATGAGAATATTTTTAAAACTAACATCACCGTCTCCTTTTTCGGTTGTCAATTCATTAAGATTATTTCGGATTTTGTAATCATCTTTTTGTCTTTTTACAATTATTCGAAAATCTTTTGAATTATTTTCCGAATAACTTATTTGTAATCCATCCATAATTTCTAATTTGTTATCAAAAGATTCTAAAACTTTACCTTCAATAATTAAAGTTGAACCTATCGGAAATTCTTCAAGAATCTTTTTTTCATTCTCAAATTCACAATTAAAAGTTAGAATGGTGCGTGGCTCATCCTTACCGTTTGAAAGATAATATTCCTCATCATAGCGTTTTAAAACTGTTGTCTCTCTATATCTAGGAAGTGGAACCAAACTTCCTATAATTCGACTAGAGTTGTAAACTTTTAGTAACATTTTGTTATTTCCTTTAGTTGATACTTTATCACTTTTTAATTGAATATCAACATCCCATTCGTGTTTGGCTGGTAAAACTTTAAGTTTTCCATCAACATTTATAAGATTCACAGGTTTATCTTTTACTCCACTTATAAATTTAGGAGGTGGGGAATCTACAGTTTCATTTCTAACATACATACCTTCTTCATTTAATTTGAAACAATATATAGCATCTTTCTTTCCATTTTCATTAAAACCTTCTACATTTTCTAAATCATCTAGATTGGTTGCATACCTATGAAATGGAATAATAGTTGTTGATGAAATGTCTCCGCTGGGCATAAGGCCAAACTTATCTACCATTTTTCAAGAAAAAAATTTATATAGGCTTTCTTAATACAAACTATTAATAATTTCTTGAAAACTTTTTCCTTCTGATAATTCTTTTAAAACATACAAACACAAATGCCCACAAATTACTGTGTTAAGATCTTGTACTTGATTAGTAGAATGTTGAATATCTCCTTTTTTCTCTCTAAGATATTTGATTATTTCTAAAGGAGGTTGAATTCCATAACTGTCAAAATAAAATTTTTCATTGTCATTAGCATACCAAGCGACCCAATGAGTTCCTCCTTTCGTTCCATCACCTAAGTTCAGTATTCCACATTCTTTTCTTCTCGGTTTTTCAGGTAATTCAATTCTTAAAAACACATCTCTAAAATTAGGAATTTTTAATTTCTTAACAGCTTTTAAAATATCGAAATTGGATAGTGCCATTTTAAATGATCAAATTTCTCTAATATGAAATCTTATGACGACAGTTTCTCCTCTTAAATTTAAAGGTTTATCATTTTGATCTGTAATTTTAACCTCTAAGTTATTTATCGTTTTCATAGCTATCGGCAGAAAAACAAGATTTTTAGGTTTTTCAACTATTTTATATCCCGGAGATATATTTGGGAAAAAAGAATAAATAACCGGAACAGGTGTACCATTAACTATACTTCCGTTTATAATATTCAAATGAACTAGAATACTATTAACGCTAAGAATGTTTACAATGTTTTCAGATTCATGAGTTCCCGATCCATATATTTCATGATGAAATCCTAATAAATCAGCTAAGGTATTGTTTTCTTTAAAACTTACTTTATAATCTTGTTTGATTGTTATAATAGATTTTAAAGTTTGATTATTTGGTTCGATTTTTATCTCGTCACCAATCAGGTTTTGAATTGCAGTGTTTAAAGCTTTAATTTCATAAGCGCCTGTTGGTATATACACTTTTTGCCATGTTGAACCATCATAAAACTCTATCATATTGTTTTCCTCATAGACATTGGGGAAAGAATAGTAAGTTTCTAAATTAACTAAGGCGATTTCATAATGTTTATCCCTGTCTAATTCTAAAGGAGGCATAAACACTGTCGTAAAAGTGGTTTTATTATTACTAACAACAATTTGCTGTGAAAATTTTGATCTTGTGTTTTTAGCAATTTCTCTTAAAATATCATCCATTTTTAGGTATGTAAAATGTATCAAATTTGTATCTATAGTTACCAATATCACTAGAATTATCAATTACCAGAAATCCGTAAGGTTTTTCCCAACATTTTTTACAGAGTTTTTGAAAATCTTCTAATGTCATATCATTACTTACATGGTCATTATAAATATGTTGAAGATTTTTCAAGTCTTGTTTAAATAAACAGGGAATAATTTTGAGCTAGGTAGAAACAGTCAACATTGTTATGCCTTCCTCTACAATAATAGTCTTCGCATCTGTTTTGTTTCTCCAGTAAAATATCATCAAATATTATTAAATTCTTATCTTCTGAATTTAACTCATTTGGATCTGGAACATCATCGGTATTTTTGTAAAATTGGCAATTAATCGGATTTATGTTATGTGTATTTTGTTTTCCAATTTCTTCTAAAAACTGATAAGGAGAAATATTCTTTTTTATACAATAATCTTTTTTATTGAATAATTTAAATAAAACATCCTTAGGTAGATTCTGTTCAAAACCTGTTTTTACAATCTTGTACTCAGATTGAAGTAAACTCTTTCCAAAAACAAATAACTGGTTGTAATCTAACCATCCTTCTTTTAAAAGTAGATTTAATAAGAGGTTAGTTTTTCCACTTCCACTTTTTCCTACTATAATTCCTCTTATACTCTTAGGTAACAAAGGGTTATTTTTTCTATTGGTTAAATTATTATTCCGAGTAAGATTTGTTACGTCCATTTTAAAAAGGAAAGAAAATGAAGAACTATAACTGTTGTTGTCTTAGAATAGTGTTGTATTTTCTTGGTTATGTCCCATGCCAGGGTTTAGCCAAACAATACGGATGTGTGTGTGAGGGAAGTGTGTGTGTGTGTGTTTGTAAGGGAGTGGGAACCATTCATTTGTGAGCTACTAAGTGGTAGCACTTGAACTGTGAGAAGCACTTGAACTGTGAGAAGCACTTGAACTGTGTGAGAGAGTGGGGAACCATTCATCATTTGTTGATATGCTCGGGACCCCCAAAAACACTTAAGTGACATTAGTTTCTATTAACAGAATGCCAACAAAGTCCAAATGGGGGTCATAACCCTCTAATGGTGGGTTTGACCGAGCAGAGGAATAGAAGTGGGTACGCGTAACCGGTTTTTATTTATAGCTCGGTTGCTAAGGTCGTGGTGTTATTCGTGGTTGCTAGGCTGCTGACTTGGGCGGTACACAAGTATGGGGGAAGTGAGTCAATCTGTGAGGAAATCCCGTCTTGGCGCTCATGTATGAGCGCGACCTAATTCGAGGTTGACTGTAAGGAATTCCCGGCTTGGCGCTCATGTATGAGCGCGACCTAGTTTTTTTTCTAGGTTATGTTCTGGCTTGATGTTTGATCTGCTGTTGATGGAAGGTATGGTTTTTCCGCCAAAAATTCCGTATGTCTTCGCTGTAGTCAAGCATTTCTGTTATTTTCTTTTTCATCACGTAGACTTCCGTGAATGATATTCCAAGAGAAGCAAAATTGTGGTATACTCCAAGAATGTTTGCCATTTCTCTCAATTTTCGAGCATAGGATGGATGAATACTAATTTCCTGCTGAAGCCATTGTCCCCATGTAACAGTGATCTTTCCTTCTTTTTTCGCTGCTGTAAAGATTGTGTAAACATGGTTAAGAAGCTTTCCATACTGAATTAAAAAAAACAACGTCTGAGCGTTTTGACGTTTGATGTTTTTAAATCCCTCTTTAAGTTTTTCAAAAGCTTGTTCTGTAGTGTTTATTTCTTCAATATTAAAGAAAAACACTTCTCTGTCTATTTTCTTTGTGAGATCCACAATATTGTCACTCAAATAGTCGTAAAGCTCCTGTGGTGTTCTTCCAAGTTTTTCTTTCTTTTTCATGATTAATTCCCGCAATTTAGATCTTGGTTTCGGTGGGAACTTTGTGGGTGGTCCTTGTATTTCCAACTCGTTTAAAAAATTGGTCATGTTCAAATGATAGGTGCGATGCTCATAAATTGCAGACATCACCTCATCAGACCACTCATAACGTCCAGATAAATTTCCTTGTGCCATGTTTGAACAGTTTCTTAAACACACTCTCTTACTCTGTTACAGTAAATTAAAATCACACCCTCACGGTTTGAAATAATCCAGAGAAATGTCAAAGCTTATGTCTCAGCCAGCTCTCTGGTAAAATGAAAGAATCTTTTTGTGTAGAATATTTCAAAAGTTCTCTAAGTCGTCGGTTGATACGCTGTCTTAACACAGTTATTAACACGCTGAAAATGTTAAGTCTTTCCTCAACGAAGCACAAAGAGAAAATGAGCTTTGGCCGGGGAAACATGTTTAATCATTTATCTTCCTCATTATTTTCTTCCTGTTTCGGGAAAAACCTCCTGGTACACAAAGGGTTGTAGTTAGTCTTCATTTATCTTCCTGCTTCGGCAAATGGAAAAACCTGTCGCTGTGCAGAGTCGCGTTTTCTGCAGAAGGGATTCTCAAACTCTCTAAAACTCGTGGGTTCATTTTTTTGAAAAAGCTTATGTGTTTTAAAAGGTGGTTTAGAAAGGGACATTGCTGGTTCTCAAACTGTGGGATAAAACCTTTTTTTTGAATTTTTAGGTGTTAATAGGGGGTGAATTTGTTTATTTTTTTTTTTAAGGTTGAATTTTTAAAACTTTTAAAAGATGAGTCCATGGCGTCCATTCCTACACTACTGGGGTGGCCTACAGACACTACAGGAGAGAGCGGGGGTGTGGCCTACAGACACTACAGGAGAGAGCGGGTGTGTGGCCTACAGACATTACAGGAGAGAACGGGGGTGTGGCCTACAGACACTACAGGAGAGAGCGGGTGTGGCCTACAGACACTACAGGAGAGAGCGGGTGTGTGGCCTACAGACACTACAGGAGAGAGCGGGTGTGGCCTACAGACACTACAGGAGAGAGCGGGTGTGGCTTACAGACACTACAGGAGAGAGCGGGTGTGGCCTACAGACACTACAAGAGAGAGCGGGTGTGGCCTACAGACACTACAGGAGAGAGCGGGTGTGGCCTACAGACACTACAGGAGAGAGCGGGGGTGTGGCCTACAGACACTACAGGAGAGAGCGGGGGTGTGGCCTACAGACACTACAGGAGAGAGCGGGTGTGGCCTACAGACACTACAGGAGAGAGTGGGTGTGGCCTACAGACACTACAGGAGAGAGCGGGGGTGTGGCCTACAGACACTACAGGAGAGAGCGGGGGTGGCCTACAGACACTACAGGAGAGAGCGGGTGTGTGCCCTACAGACACTACAGGAGAGAGCGGGGGTGTGGCCTACAGACACTACAGGAGAGAGCGGGGGTGTGCCCTGCAGACACTACAGGAGAGAGCGGGGGTGTGGCCTACAGACACTACAGGAGAGAGCGGGGGTGTGGCCTACAGACACTACAGGAGAGAGCGGGGGTGTGGCCTACAGACACTACAGGAGAGAGCGGGGGTGTGGCCTACAGACACTACAGGAGAGAGCGGGTGTGGCCTACAGACACTACAGGAGAGAGCGGGTGTGGCCTACAGACACTACAGGAGAGAGCGGGTGTGGCCTACAGACACTACAGGAGAGAGCGGGTGTGGCCTACAGACACTACAGGAGAGAGCGGGTGTGGCCTAGAGACACTACAGGAGAGAGCGGAGGTGTGGCCTACAGACACTACAGGAGAGAGCGGGTGTGTGGCCTACAAACACTACAGGAGTTAGCGGGGGTGTGGCCTACAGACACTACAGGAGAGAGCGGGTGTGGCCTACAGACATTACAGGAGAGAGCGGGGGTGGCCTACAGACACTACAGGAGAGAGCGGGGGTGGCCTACAGACACTACAGGAGAGAGCGGGTGTGGCCTACAGACACTACAGGAGAGAGCGGGGGTGGCCTACAGACACTACAGGAGAGAGCGGGTGTGGCCTACAGACACTACAGGAGAGAGCGGGTGTGGCCTACAGACACTACAGATTGGAAACACGTTAATTCTTGTTCATTTTGAATAATCTAAAATCTCTGAAGTTTTCACATCGATCCGACTTATAAATAACTGAGATTTAAATTACAAAAACAAGGGTGTCAAGTTATTTTTGAAATAGATATAATTATATATGTATGTTTCTTGACAGAGCTGACTTTCAGCGTGATCAGTTAGGCAATTTTGAAATAGGACAACATTATCCGTTTCCTTGAACATTTTCAGTTTTAAGTCATGTCTGGGTGGAAAAGCCGAAGAGACGAAACTTCTGCAAAAGAAAAGTTTGCCTAATGCGTCAAACTAAGAAACTGGAGCAAAATGTCCGCTCGGTCAATTACTCCGTTTTGATCTCTTCACTTTTATGGACGAACAAAAATTAGTACATTTAGCGGATCTTCTGATGGACAGACATAGTGCAAGCAGATAGTAATAGGCTACATGTAGTTAGTATAGATTTGCGTAAAATAAAATGAAAGTAGTTTTGACTTCGAGTGTGAAACCTGACTGAGAATGTCACAGTGCAGGTATGCAAGCATCAATACACTCAAGACTCCCACTCTTCTGACATAATTATTATACGCCCATGCGCACACCTAAATAACGCTCCCACACTACAGACGTGTACGCCCATAAACATGATTATTAGGAACAGTGCATCCGTCACTGTGACGTATACGCCTCTGTACATCACATCCATGAGTAAATTACCCAAGGTGAAATCAGGAATCAAGTTGAAATCTCCAGTGGAAATGCGTGTGGATCTCACTCACCTTGGCTTGATACACGCGCTCGAAATGAGAGTTCTGGGAAACTGTGAACACGTTTCTCCAGTCCCCAACTTTACCTAGACAGGGGAGACAATGAAATATTTATTGATCAGTTTTATCATAAGAATATTAATATCTTTTGTTTGTTCATCAACAATTACATGATAGTGTTGTTGTAAGTACGGACGGTCCCAAGCGCTTTTGCACTAGGAGCGGGTACGTGCAAACGTACCTATGCCTAACCCCATCCTTATCCTGAACCCTAAATCTGATCGAATCCCTATCTCTATACCTTTTCAACGAACCAAACAAACAAAAAACAAAAAAAAAGAAGGAAAACAAAAAGAAAATTTGAACGAATAATTAATGAAGACTTTTGTTAGAAGGAACATTCTAGCTCTGGAGTCACAAAAGGTTTTAAATACGTACCCCTAGCGCAAAAAAAACTTGGGGAACGTACGTCCTTGTAACAACATTCGATATTAAATTTGTAGGTGAGTGACGTGCCTAGCAGTCTTTATTGTAGGATTTGTAGGCTACACACAAACCTTTTCTGTACATAATTGGATTTCCGTCTGGATCCAGGTCAAAGTGTCCTTTCTTGTCCCTCATGACGTGTAAAGAACATTCTCGTTGTATCTGTTGTAGGAACTCTTCAGTTGGAGTTAGTCCGAGGAAAGTTGCAAGTCGACGAATGTGTTGAACTGTGTTCTGTAAAGTAATAATTAATTGCAAGTATTACTATCAGTGCCCGTTAAGACAGACGTAGGCCTATGTGACTGGGAATTGACTGTTGAAGTTTTCACAAGGAGAGTTATTGCTGACATGGGATTCTGTCTGGTTGAAGGTTGAAATGTTTACATGAAGGGAGAGTTTCTGTGGACCTGGGATTGTTATCATTATGTATGATCGTTTGTTGAATCTTCAGATAAAAAAAAAAAAGAAAACTCCTAGGAAAATGGCAAATCAACGAAATTGTTCAACTGTTATTGATTAGTAAAATAGTTTCCGTCATATTATGGGGAGTTGTCACAGACTTACATGACTGGGACATTGTCTCTGTAGTATACCCGTGTCTCACTTCTGTGTGTATTTCTATTTCATGCGCACAGATTTTTTTTTAATGTTCAGCAACTGCAACAAAGTCGGATGTGTCGACACCTGACCAATCGCAACTGTTCTGTGTATGTGAATAGACCGGCATGTCAATATTTTTAAACCTATCAAACAACAGCGACAAGAATTAACATAATGGGGTCTTTGAAACAGTTTTTGTCTTTCATCAAAGAGGTTTTTTGTTGTACCAAACACACGTCTAATTTCCTGATCTATTTCTGCTCCAAGTGTAGATGAAATAAACAGGCGTATAAATAAAATTATATATTCTTCGTCTAAAATAAATAAAACTCACGGGATTTCTAACACGACTCACAACCGCTCACACAACTCGGATTTGTCTGAAATTTTACATTGTCTTACTTTTGGCCTGCAGACGGTTCTTTTCTAGATTCAGAGACTGAACTGGTGTGGAAGTATTAATTTGAGTTTGCTCTGTGTCGCTGATTTCGCTGTCGGTTCTCCTTTTGACGTAAACAAGAGCCCGTAATGCCATCACGTCCAGCCAATGTGTTCACTGTTAAACATGCTCGACGCCTAGTGTGCAAACTATTGCCATTTCATGCCAATCGTTGCCACAAATGCTGATAGGATTCGTAACCGGCAAGGAGAAACAGATTTTTTTTATGATCAACCAGAACTGAAACCAATAAACAGATTTGTCCAGGGTAACCGTAATGCCGGGTACCTCAGCTAGGTTTAGATTTGGTTACTCCATGGTGTAGTCCGAGACACAAGGTACAGAGACGAACCGTTCCTTCTGTCAATATTTTATCCATAAATTGCGCGCGCATAGATACGGTGAGTCCTAGTCTTTTTCGTTCATTTATGAAAGGACATGGT